>JAVTVY010011287.1:0-58149 GCA_036873755.1 Hanleya hanleyi
TTGATTTTGTGTCACTCATGAATATTCATAAGTTAGCCCTATAAATAGGAGCAGTTTTGGCATTATTGCTCAGTTGATCTCGGAGACATCATCCGAATAACATCTCCCTTATTGAAATAAGTCCCAAATTAAGGAGTATATATGGAAGTAAGTATTCAGTGAAAAGTTCCAAACCAAGTTGAATTATTGATCCAGAAGTTGATATTATTCCTGCAAATTGTTATTAGGAACACTTTTGGAATATAAGTTAGACACGTTGTCCCAATCTGACACGTCGTCCCAGTTTTACACGTCATCCCAATCTGACACGTCGTCCCAGTTTTACACGTCATCCCAGTTTGACACGTCGTCCCAGTTTGACACGTCCCAGTCTGACACGTCATCCCAGCCCGACACGTTGTCCCAGTCTGACACGTCGTCCCAGTTTGACACGTCGTCCCAGTCTGACACGCAGTCCCAGTTTGACACGTCGTCCCAGTCTGACCCGTCGTCCCAGTCTGACACGTGGTCCCAGTCCAACACGTCGGCCCAGTTGAGGCATCAAGCCAGTCTGTTTCCCCAGCTTAATACAGCCAGGTTGAGACGTTGTCCCAAGTGTTACAGTTGAACACAGTTCGAATCCAGTGTTTCCTTGGGTAATAGGATTACGAAATCTATTCCTATTAATTATATGTATGGAAACAATTGGTGAAACGTGATATTTCGAGTACTGGCACAAATCTATTTAAGACTAAAAACAATTGTTATTCAAGCAAAAACTGTGATAAACTTTCTGGACGCAGTCCCATCTCATGGCACTCTGTATTATACGTTAAATAAACTGTTATTGTTATTTGTTGAACTTTGAAACCAGACTTAACTTAGTCATTGAAGAGTTTAGTACATTATGATACGCAGATGAGTAGTGTATGATAAATGAGACATTGACACAACAACTGACTCATGACGAATCCCACTGTAGCGGCGTCTCCAAGTGAATGAGAGAGACTAGAAGTGGTTATAGTGAACAGTCCGAAATATTGGAATCGATTAGACCAGCTGGAATTTCGCTACCATTAGAGTTTATGAGTCAAGAATAATACAAAGAGTTCTTGATAGTGTCCACATGGATTCCGTCCCTCAAGTATAACCCGTGTCCCGCTACAAATGGTGGCAGCGGTGGGATTGTCGTATCATCTCATCTGTTGTATTTTATTGACTGATTGAAGGAGTTCAAGATGGAGAACGGCCATGAGAACCTTTGTGATCCAGAGAGTGATCCAGAAATCACATTCAATCTTCCTGACGATCAAACAGAAGATCAGGAACCGGATATGTCTCCGAGATCATCTCCACGTGAGATTGGACATGGCGATGCGTCTCACGTGAAACGTTCCAATCGTCGTCAACTCAAGCCAGAATTATATAATGGTGAAACACCATGGAATGAATATATCCAAGTCTTCTATACCATCGCAAGGATCAACAGGTGGAAGAAAGATGAACAGGCCGACTTCTTGTTTACGCATCTACAAGGTCCAGCAAGACAACTGGCATGTACTCTATCAGAGAGGGAACAGCAGGATTTTGATAAGCTGGTTCAAGTGCTAGGCAACCGATTTGGACCAAGAGAGCAGGCAGAATTATACCTGGCAGAACTGCGAGCAAGGCGTCGCAAGAATAAAGAAACCCTGAGGGAACTGGGACAGGCAATACGGAAACGAACAGCATTGGCATATCCAGGTATGACTACAGTGCATCAAGAAAGACTGGCGAAAACTCATTTCATTGATGCACTTGAAGATTCTGAGATGAGGATGCAGATCTATCAAGGGAAGCCAGCCAGTCTGCAACAGGCTGTCATTTTAGCCCTGGAACTAGAGGGTTATCGGCAAATGGAAGATCAAAGAGGAGGTGCAACAACCCGTAAACATGTCAGGGAGGTTTCTGCATCTGAGAATAGCTTGAACAAGCGAATTAATGAACTGGAAGAGACGATAAAGAAGATGTCCTGTTCCAGTGAAGGGAAACCAAGAGAGTTTCAGTCTCAGGGGAGGCAATCATTTGCTATGATCGAGTGCTTCCTGTGTCACCAAAAGGGGCATACCAAGCGTTTTTGTCCACAACGGCGAGATGGAAACTATCAACGTCCGGGAAATGGGCAACAACCGTCCAGCCGGGGCCCGGAACGGTTGTAGATACACCGATGCCCCGGAAAGTAGAGCAATCCACAAACTGTTTACAGGAATTAGACAACTTTGAATATTGGGAACAACAATGTGGTAAAATGGGGATGTTTTCTTCCTATCAGCCAATACAAGCAGAGAAGGGTGACAACACCGTGCAAGAGATAGGAGACCCGAACCTAGGAACTGGATTGTATGTGTCTGGCCATATTGGGAATCAGAACATTTTATTTTTAGTTGACACTGGGGCCTGTGTTACCATTGTATCCAAGATTATATTCGACAAATTATCGTCTGAAAACAGGCCAGAGATACAACCCACTTCCCTATGTTTACTGACAGCAGATCATCGGCCACTTGATATCGTCGGAGTCTGTGAAATGGACATTGGTATTTTGGATTCTCCATGCAATGTTGATGTCATAATCGCAGGCATTAAAGGTGATGGTATCCTGGGAATGGACTTCCTAACAAAGTACAACTGTGAGATTCATCCCAAGCGAGGATGTTTAACTTGCGGTCGACAACAAATCCTGTGCAAGCGGCAGTCTGAAGAATCTACTTATTGTCGACTGGTTGTTGATGAAACAACAGTGATACCACCGGGACATCAAATGCTAATTCCAAGTACCATTTCCTGCAGGGACATTACAGGAAAATGGGCAATATGTGAACCACCACCAAATGGTTTACGAAATAAGGAATTGTTGGTAGGGAGAACTCTCGTGGACACTGAACGAATATGCTGTCCATTAAGGGTGGTGAATACTGGTTCAGAACCAGAGGTGCTATATAAAGGAACTACAGGTGCTGTATTGAGTCCTGTTATATCTGTCACTGAAGTTTTGAGTAAAGAGAATGAAGTCTCAATGGGGAATTCTGAGACAGAGCATCCTCTTGTTTGCAGTGTAGATATGGCTCTCCACAGTACCAAGTTACCAGAGCATTTGGAATCCGTATACAAACAGGGTATACAAGAAGTGGGTCCCAGTGAAGAATGCAAGGTCAAAGCGCTACTGATTGAATATTCTGACATTTTTGCCAAGTCTGATGCAGATCTTGGGAGAGCCAAAGATATAAAACATTCGATTCATACTGGCAGCGCACCACCACTGAGACAAGCATTTCGACGACTTCCGATGTATAAACAAGATGAAGCGGATAAACAAATAAGGGATATGTTAGACAGAGGTGTCATTGAAAGGTCAACGAGTCCATGGGCGTCACCGATTGTGTTAGTATCCAAGAAGGATGGGAGTACGCGATTCTGTGTGGATTATCGTAGGCTGAACCTGGTCACCCTGAAAGATGCATACCCCTTACCTCGAATAGATGACACACTCAACTCACTCTATGGAGCAAAATGGTTTACCACATTAGATCTGGCCAGTGGATATTGGCAAGTAGAACTAGACGAAACTTCCAAATCAAAATCCGCTTTTGTCACTCGCAGTGGGCTGTGGCAGTTCAAGGTCATGCCATTTGGATTGAGCAATGCACCTTCAACATTTGAACGACTGATGGAGATGGTACTCGCTGGATGCCAATGGGAAATATGCCTAATATATTTGGACGATGTCATAGTGTTTGGAAAAACTCTTGATGACGCAATTACAAATCTCAAGATAGTGTTCAATAGATTCCGTGAAGCAAATCTCAAACTCAAACCAAAGAAATGTCATCTGTTTCAACAACGAGTAAATTATTTGGGCCATGTTGTGTCAGCTGATGGTATTTCTACTGATCCAGAGAAGATTGATGCAATTAAGAATTGGCCAGTTCCAACCTCTGTGCATGAAACAAGAAGCTTTCTTGGACTTGCCTCTTATTACAGGAGATTCATCAAGAACTTTGCTGTAATTGCGAGACCTCTACACCAGATAACAGAAAATGACAGAGATTTCAAATGGACAAACGAGTGTGAAGAATGCTTCCAGCAGCTCAAGAACCGGTTGACACAGAGTCCCATTTTGGCTTATCCCAGCTCTAATGGTGATTTCATCTTGGATACAGACGCAAGTGGAACTGGTATTGGAGCGGTGCTGTCACAAATGCAAGAAGGACAGGAAAAGGTCATCGCCTATGCCAGTCGTGCTCTCAGCAAGGCAGAAAGGAACTATTGTGTCACCAGAAGAGAATTACTGGCAGTGTTTTTCTTCGTCAAATATTTCAAGCATTTTCTCTATGGCCGCCATTTCACCATCAGAACAGACCATAATGCACTCCGTTGGCTGTTGAATTTCAAAGAACCAGAAGGCCAGATGGCACGATGGCGGGGTCTATTGAGTACATATGACTTTGAAGTCGTCCACAGACCAGGAAAGTATCACGGCAATGCAGATGCCTTGTCCAGGAAACCCTGCAAATGGTGTGACAAGATGGGCTATGTCATGAGTATACAAGACACAGCTTCCAATCTTGACACTGTAGATGTGGCCATCCAAACAGACCATTCCGGTCCAATTGGAACAATCATCACGAAGATCAAATGGCTACCTAAGTCTTGGGGTTACAAGGAGAGAAGTCCGAAGAAATTTCGCAGAACAAAGATGACAAGTTCTAATCGAGTACAAGTATCTACAGTTACAACCAGAAGTCAGGCTGCAGACTTACAATTACAACCAACAGTCCCATGTCAAGATAATCCAGCTCCACCAATGGACAGCGAATCAGATCTCTGGTCCAATGAGAAGATTATCGCAGCACAAGAGCAGGACAGGGATCTGGAATGGGTCATCACTGCAAAGAAGTCCAGTCCAATACGACCAGATTGGATGCACATCTCTTCAAGAAGTTCTGGGACCAAATTCTTTTGGGCAGCCTGGGAGCGTCTTTCTCTTAGAGATGGGATACTTTACCGCCGATGGGAATCTTCGAATGGGTTGACATCACTGGCAGATGATCCTTCCTCCAGCTTACCGTAAGGAGGTCTTCCACCACTTGCATGCATCCAAGACAGGTGGACATCTAGGGGTAGCAAAAACCTTACCAAAAATCCAACAGAGGTACTTCTGGTTTCACATGAAAGATGACGTAAAAAGTTGGTGTCGACAATGTGACACTTGTGCCCGGCGTAAAGCACCCACCCAACGGAGGAAGGCAGCACTGCAACAATACCGAGTTGGTATTCCAATGGAACGGGTTTCGATAGATGTTATTGGTCCATTACCTCGCACCAACAAAGGAAACAAGTACATCTTGCTGGTAGCAGATCACTTCACTAAATGGGTCGAAGGGTATGCTATTCGAGATCAAGAAGCCACAACTGTCGCAGATAAAGTGGTGAAAGAGTTCATCTGCAGGTTTGGAGTTCCAAGACAGATGCACTCTGACCAAGGTACTAATTTTGAGTCCCATCTCTTCCAGGAAGTTTGTCGGCTTTTGGGAATTGAGAAAACCAGAACCACTCCGTATCATCCTCAATCAAATGGATTAGTGGAAAGATTTAACCGTACTCTTGAGGATCGTCTCTCCATGATGGTGAAGCTGAATCAAAAGGATTGGGATGAGCAACTTCCCTTTGCAATCATGGCATACCGGTCATCAGTTCATGAAGTGAATCAACACACCCCAAATAGGATGATGTTGGGTCGTGAAGTGGAGCTGCCACTTGACCTAATAACTGGAAGACCTCCTGAAGCTGCATCTGTCGAATCTACAGAATATGCAGAAGTCTTACGAGAACGTCTCGAGGTTGCTCATGAAAGAGCACGAGAATGCCAGTCACAAAGTAACATTCGACAGAAGCGCTATTATGACCGGTGCTGTAAGGGTAGTCCGTACAAAGTTGGTGATGTTGTATGGCTACATCAAAAGGCCAGGAAGAAGAATCTTTCACCGAAGCTTTCTCTTCATTGGGAAGGACCATATCTGGTGATTAGCAAACTGGATGACACCGTCTATCGCATACAACGCACTGCTCTGGCCAAACCGAAAGTTGTTCATTTTGACCGATTGAAACCCTACGAGGGTGTGAAATTTACTCCATGGTCTACATCATCACGAGGAGACGTCGCTAAATAGTGGAGAAGAAAGAAATGACACAAGACAGACATGACTAATGCAAACTGAAATTTATTAATCCATAAAATTAACAAGGATACATCTGACGCCTAGCTGATAACAATCTTTGAATATTTGCAGCATTCAATACGCAACATAATGACCGACAAGAACAAAGGTGGTGGGAGAGGAGTACACACATGTACCTGTGGGAAGGTTTTCAATTCGCGGTCATCCCTTTACCGACATCGCCAAACATGTGTTCGAGATTCCGAGGCATGCCCTTACTGCCGGGTACTATTATCGGACCAAGCCAGCTGGGTAACCCACTTGGAGCAATGCCCCAACACCCCTTGGGTGAGAAACGACAAAGTACACCCTGCCAAATCCAAGCCAGCTACAAATAATGTTCCGAGGAAACCCAAGAGGGCAATTCCTGCAGCGCTAGGGGCTCCTCCGAGAAGTCCGGGAACTCCCCTCTGGGATGAGGGGACTGCTCCAGTTTCAATGCCCATGTCTCCTCTGGTGATTTCACCATTTTCATCACCAGGGTCACAATTTGGGTTGCCAAGGGTCCAATGTGAATCACCCCCACCAATTTTCCATGAATTGGGAATTGGTCTGCCAGTTCATGATCTTACTTTGCCTGAGTCGACACTAGCTGAAGAGATGCCAATAACAACCACAACTGACGAATTTGTGCAGTCCTTCAGCCAGTCCAACACCTCTGAGGAAAATGCTGAACCTGTCTCTCTGGCAATATCTGGTAGTCATCTCGCTGCGTCTGTTGTCACGACATCAAGTCCAGCCACAACAGCTACGGTTCAGAGTCGACCAACACCGATCTCAACTCCAGCAGTCATGAGCAGTGTTCAACCCATTACAACGATAATCACACCACGGGGGGATGGAATGCGCCACATTCATACCATTACATATACAAGGTACCCTGATGGCCGCGAAGTCACCCAGGAAGTCATCCAGTGTGACAGTGGCTGTCCACTGTGCGGGCAAAGTCGTCCATAACTTCTTGACTCTCTTGTGAACCTACAAACATTTTGAGAAACATTAACAAAATTGCTTCAAAATTCAAAATTATCTGCAACATTTCTTGAAGTAACATTAGTATTGTAAGATTGGGAGACACTATTTCAAAGTTACAAGTGTGAACATTTTTAAGTTACAAGTGTGAACATTTCCAAGTTACAAGTTTGAACATTTCAAAGTTACAAGATTGAACTTTTCAAAGTTACGAGATTGAACTTTAATACATTTATTGGAGAATTGAGAAACTGTGCTAAATATCTCTAATTGTTATCACTTACTGGTACTTACTGGTAGGTTCATCATCTGATCTTCCACTCTTGAACTTTAAAGTGGTAACCTGTTTCTTTGGGGAAGATCTACTCTTTTAATAGTTTGCTCGGGGACGAGCAAGTCTTTGTCGTTGGGGGTAGTGTGGCGAAATCACTTCCAACTGTAAATTTATTCCACATTTTTTTAAAATATATTATTTTATCTGCGGGAGCCTCGTTTTCACCTGCACTATATCACATTTGGAACGCCAGAAATCAGAAATTACCAAGCCATACAAATCGTAAGTTTATAAAAATTCTTTGAAGTTTTATTATAAAATATTCTTTCATATATGTTCAGAACATGATAAGGGACGTGTCCTCCAAATTTCCAGTCTACATCTCACATATTCACGGAGAAATTAATTATTTTCGGCAGGTGTCAAGAGTGCCCGATTTCGCCTCGCTACGCCATGTTATTCTATACAGATATTTTCTGTCAAATATTTCGGTGAACATTTTTATGACAAATGGTTATTTTGAGATATGTGCCAGTACTCACATGGTAAAATCCCATAACTTCAGGTGTCCCGTTTCATTATTGTCACAATCTGCATTCGTAAAAGATTGTCAGATTTCCCATTTCTGTGGATTTTGTCCGTAAACATTCCTGCAAAATCCGTAATTACCGCCATATTTGCTGTCTTCGCCTGACGTAATGCTGACATTTACTACCTTCTTTTCTGGTTCAAACTGGATTTTGAGCGATGTTAGGGGAATTAACTGGAATTTTTGACATCAGTCTTATTCCTGATATAAGTTGTTTCCCCTGGTTTAGACATTGCTTGAAGCGTTTGTTGATTCAAAACATATATAGGGTAGGATTTTTGCCATCTTTTCTGGGTTTTCTATAGCCATTTTTGCCGCTATGGTTACTGTGGGCGGAGTTTCATGAGTGGAGTGACAGTTTGCTTCATAATTCTGTCCTGTCCAATCGGATTGATTTTGTGTCACTCATGAATATTCATAAGTTAGCCCTATAAATAGGAGCAGTTTTTGGCATTATTGCTCAGTTGATCTCGGAGACATCATCCGAATAACATCTCCCTAATTGAAATAAGTCCCAAATTAAGGAGTATATATGGAAGTAAGTATTCAGTGAAAAGTTCCAAACCAAGTTGAATTATTGATCCAGAAGTTGATATTATTCCTGCAAATTGTTATTAGGAACACTTTTGGAATATAAGTTAGACACGTTGTCCCAATCTGACACGTCGTCCCAGTTTTACACGTCATCCCAATCTGACACGTCGTCCCAGTTTTACACGTCATCCCAGTTTGACACGTCGTCCCAGTTTGACACGTCCCAGTCTGACACGTCATCCCAGCCCGACACGTTGTCCCAGTCTGACACGTCGTCCCAGTTTGACACGTCGTCCCAGTCTGACACGCAGTCCCAGTTTGACACGTCGTCCCAGTCTGACACGTCGTCCCAGTCTGACACGTGGTCCCAGTCCAACACGTCGGCCCAGTTGAGGCATCAAGCCAGTCTGTTTCCCCAGCTTAATACAGCCAGGTTGAGACGTTGTCCCAAGTGTTACAGTTGAACACAGTTCGAATCCAGTGTTTCCTTGGGTAATAGGATTACGAAATCTATTCCTATTAATTATATGTATGGAAACAATTGGTGAAACGTGATATTTCGAGTACTGGCACAAATCTATTTAAGACTAAAAACAATTGTTATTCAAGCAAAAACTGTGATAAACTTTCTGGACGCAGTCCCATCTCATGGCACTCTGTATTATACGTTAAATAAACTGTTATTGTTATTTGTTGAACTTTGAAACCAGACTTAACTTAGTCATTGAAGAGTTTAGTACATTATGATACGCAGATGAGTAGTGTATGATAAATGAGACATTGACACAACAACTGACTCATGACGAATCCCACTGTAGCGGCGTCTCCAAGTGAATGAGAGAGACTAGAAGTGGTTATAGTGAACAGTCCGAAATATTGGAATCGATTAGACCAGCTGGAATTTCGCTACCATTAGAGTTTATGAGTCAAGAATAATACAAAGAGTTCTTGATAGTGTCCACATGGATTCCGTCCCTCAAGTATAACCCGTGTCCCGCTACAGTATTATTGGTGTTGCGTTGAAACTGCAAACTGACCTGTTGAGAATTCGATGGAAAAAGGGGCCAGTGGAATGAAGTCTAGGCCTAAATACCCACAGGGGATTAAGGTCAGTTTGTACAGAACATACATGTACCTAGGGGTAAATAAGAGAGATTATACCTAGGGGTAAATAGAGATTGATTTAGTGTTATGAGTGAGAAGGGCTGGACATCAAGGTTGATGATGGTTATGTCACAAGTTAGGATAAGACAAGACATGTATTACACTTTCTGGATATCCCACAGGTTGACTGGTGGAGTACAAGATAGGAAAAGATTATAAGATATGTTACAGCTTGCTCTTGTGAGAAAAGCAAACAGTGGCCTGCAAAGGTGATAATGAGACAATGGTGGCCAGGTTGGCTGCTATGGTAGAGCATCTCTCACATATACACACTTAACCAGCTAAACTGTATAATTTTCTCAGCAGAGTCCAAGCTTTGGTAAAGTGACGATACCAGTCTGCCATACTTTAGAGCGTATTAATCTCATATTTTGTGGGAAAACAATGAACAGAGTAATATTTAATGCAGATAAGGATCAAATATATGCCAAGTGACTATTAGTGACTAAATATAGACATACAAAAGCCTTTCAACCACTAAGGATCCCCAAAACTCATCTCTGTGGAACTACTTTCATGCAGCGTAAGGCTATCCCGTGAGTCGGTTTGCACTTTTGTCCATTTCTCTACAGCATTCTAAAGAGCCTCTGGCGAACACCAGATCTCAAAAATACATTTGGACACTTTCATTTGAAACATACTATTTGCAAAAGGTTTACTATTCCTTTAAAGCTGACAACCATGACAAACCAAATTTATTTTCGAAAAACCCTGCCGCCATCTTGATAAATGAACCAAGGGGTCACACATTGGGTCAGTAGAGGTCATGAGTTCAAATCTAGCAATATTTAGCTAGTCTCCCAGGTTTGGTCTTTTATAAATTTCATAGAAAGCTTACCCGTGATATTCTATATCGTTAGCGTCAATCTAAAAAACTTTAACCGGCTCATACGTCTAGACTATCGACCACAGCGGTCAGAAATTAGGTGAAATGAGGTCAGTTTCTGTAAAGTGAGTGAGAGTGAATGGGATTTAACGTCGCTTTCAACACTTTCTGTCATATCACGACGTTTGGTTCCGATTGCTTTTCACACGAAGAAACCACACGGGTGCTATTCCTTTTAACACCCGGGTTCCCACGGGTGTCCCAGTTAGTCGCCTCTTACGATGAGCTCTCTGAGGGGCTGGGGCCTATTCTTACCATGACCTGGAGTGTGCACAACGACACCCCAGGTCAATCCCCGGGGTCAGTTTCTGTAAAGCGTTCAGCCTTGAATTTGATCCACAAAAGTGCATCTGGCGATTGAATACGCTCTAATGGATAGGATAATCTGTATTATTGAAGATAATTCGACTATTACCTTAACAAGCGTGTCACAATGGTGTATAAATCGGGTAAACTGCATCCTCGCAAGCCAGTGTATCGATCGATCGGTTAGGATCGATACATTGGCTTGGTTAGTTACACATACCAGTTCTGGACATAAATAGATCAAGGGGTTTCCTCTGAATCAAACTATTCAGCGAACGCGCTAAGCTTGCTGATTAGGCCAATCCGCTGCGAGGTATGAGACGTGACAGGTTTGAATTTCAGCGTTGGCCAAACTACTTTGATGTCACGCTGAAATCGACATCGGAAGTCAAAGCAAAATCCACAGGCTGATACCGACATGCTAATTCAAAACAAGCGCGTGGGCTGAAATGTATAATAGAGGCATCGACTCAAGAACTCCTTCGAATCGCCAAAAATGTCCAGATAAACTTTCTGCGAGGATTTAGGATTTACCTGGACTTGTGAAGCTCTATGGGTGAACGGACATGGCGGAGGTTAAATCTGATTTCACTTTTCTCAGTCCTTTTGTGGATTCTTGATCTGATTTGAAAGAAGTTGACCAAACTTGACCGATCCTCAAAATTAGCGGAATTGCGGTACTGTTATGTCGATTTTCCCTACCTCCCTAGTATGCATTTTCACGAATTTCAATGATTTGCTGGTTAACGGGCTTGTGAACAGGTCACCATGAAACTTTGTAGAACTCCCTAAAATTTAATAGCGTAGGCATCCCGGAGAAAAATCCTGCGACGGTATGCCATTTAATGAGCATTATAAGGCCATTTGTTAGGGTTGAATGATTTCTCTTTGAATTCACACACGGAACATCACATATAATTTTCACCGAAGTTCGCCATCGCAGAACGGTATAGATTATGTGCTGTGTTTGGAATTCTCAAGGGGCAAAATAAAGTGTGGGGGGATGTATTTGTGTGATGAGGGGCACAATCGAAGGCATTTTCCTAATGTGTGATCTGAGTTTCACGAAAAAAACAGCGTTTTGATCAGTTCATTTGAGATTATATTGATATAGAACCCATCCCCAGGACTAAGATGAAGTGAATATAAGGTGGACGAAACATCCCATTTTCCAGGGAAATAACTCTAATTTGTGGAGGTCACGTGGAGAGGGCGCCACCAGGCCAAGAGACCAAAAACTACCTCCAACACAGAAGAGTTCCAATCTAGGGGGAGGTAACTCCGGGTCACTATAGTTGCGGCAAAGGGCCCCTGGGCATGTATTCTTCCGCGGTGATGCGGTCTGGCGGTGATGTGGTTTCGGGAAAAAGCTTCCGCGGAGAAAAAGTAGTCCCCAAACTTCAAATACGCTGCATGGTCCGATTGGGTCGAGTGAGGTATCAAAGTGAAGCATTCGTGAAGGGGCATCCAGTCACGGGTGGGTGCATGTAAAATTAGGATTTTTTCCCCGAAACTATAAAAAGCGGAACACGGACTTTACCCTTAAAATAAGGGAAAACCCCTATCAACCCTAGCCAAAAGGGATAATATCGGTCCCCGGGCTTATTGGGACCTGCCTATCAAGTCAATGGGGTGGGTGCATGTAAAATTAGGATTTTTTCCTGAAAATATAAAAAGCGGAATACGGACTTTACCCCTAAAATAGGGGAAAACACCTATCAACCCTAGCCAAAAGGGCTAATATCGGTCCCCGGGCTTATTGGGACCTGCCTATCAAGTCAATGGGGTGGGTGCATGTAAAATTAGGATTTTTTCCCGAAAATATCAAAAGCGGAACACGGACTTTACCCCTAAAATAGGGGAAAACCCCTATCAACCCTAGCCAAAAGGGCTAATATCGGTCCCCGGGATTATTGGGACCTGCCTATCAAGTCAATGGGGTGGGTGCATGTAAAATTAGGATTTTCCCCCGAAAATATCAAAAGCAGAACACGGACTTTACCCGTAAAATAGGGGCAAACCCCTATCAACCCTAGCCAAAAGGGCTAATATCGGTCCCCGGGCTTATCGGGGCCTGCCTATCAAGTCAATGGGGTGGGTACATGTAAAATTAGGATTTTTCCCCGAAAATATAAAAAGCGGAACACGGACTTCAACCCTAAAATAGGGGAAAACTCCTATCACCTCTAGCCAAACGGGCTAATATCGATCCCGGGCTTATCGGGACCTGCCTATCAAGTCAATAGGGTGGGTGCATGTAAAATTGGGATTTTTTTCAGAAAATATAAAAAGTGGAACTCGGACTTTACCCCTACAATAGAGGTCTGTATTATACAATATAAGGGAAAATGCCTGTATGGGGTATGGGGATGGTCATTTTTTTTCGTGGGCTTTACTATGGGTTGTGGGGTCTCGTTTTTCTCGTCTCACCAAGAAAAACACGATGGGAGGGGTCTCGGAGCGAAGCGGTGAAATTTTTGGGAAAAGTCACCGAGGTCTGTATATAGGCTCATATAGCTCCATACTGGCTATGGGAGGGATAGGTTCATCCTGGGAAATTCACACACGTTCATTGTGATATGGGTTGTTTGGTCTTGTTTTTCACGTCTCGTCATTTAGAACACGATGGGAAGGGTCTCGGAGCGCAACGGTGAAATTTTTGGAAAAGTACCATATAGCCCATATAGTCCCATACTGGCTATATGGGGGTATAGGTTCAACCTGGGAAATTCACACACGTTCATTATCATATGGGTTGTTTGGACTTGTTTTTCACGTCTCGTCATTTAGAACACGATGGGAAGGGTTTCGAAGCGAAACGGTGAAATTTTTGGAAAAGTACCATATAGCCCATATAGTCCCATACTGGCTATATGGGAGTATAGGTTCAACCTGGGAAATTCACATACGTTCATTGTGATATGGGTTGTTTGGATTCGTTTTTCACGTCTCGTCATTTAGAACACGATGGGAAGGGTTTCGAAGCGAAACGGTGAAATTTGTGGAAAAAGTTCACCGAGGCCTGGGTAAGCCCATAGGCCTATACTGCATGGCTATGGGGTATAGGCCCATACGGGGTGGACGTTTGGGGGTCTAGGTGAGCCCCTAATGATCCTGTGGTGTCGTATGATGTCTTATTTTGGAGCTCTCGTGGAGGAGCATCCGACTGGACTAATAGTTCGTCCGATTTCAATATTCTGCACATGCGCAGTCTGGCCCGTAGTATAGAAAGCAGACATTTTGGGGGATATGTGGGTGTGTGTTTGGGGTAGAGATGGACCGCTATGGGTCCGAATGGGTCGTGGAAGGTGTCAAAGTGAAGCTTGTGTGGGGTGGAGTCAGAATGGCGTGTTTTTAAATGCAAGTCGCGTCAATCTGCGCATGCGCAGTTGGTTGTAGTAAGTAAAGTGGCCATTTTGGGGCAGTGCGGGAAGGTATTTGGTGTAGAGATGGACCATCCTTGGTCCGAATGCGTCCTGGAAGGTGTCATTTTGTAGCTCTCGGGGTGTAGACCCCGATTTGAGGGATGTTCACGTCATCTGTGACGACATCAGTACGAGAAGTAGCCAAAGTGAACATTTTGGGGCAGGGAAGGAAGGTATTTGGGCTAGAGATGGACCATCCTTGGTCCGAGTGCGTCCTGTGGGGTGTCATCTTGTAGCCTTCGGGTTGTACAGCCCCATTTGAGGGATGTTCCCGTTATCTGTGACGTCATCGGTGACGTCATCAGTACGAGTAGTAGCGAAAGTGGGCATTTTAGGAAAGTGCTGGTAGGTATTTGGTGTAGAGATGGACCCTCCTTGGTCCGAATGTGTCGTGTGGGGTGTCATTTTGTAGCCCTCGGGGTGTAGACCCCGATTTGAGGAATGTTCACAGCATCTTTGACGTCATCGGTGACGTCATCAGTACGAGTAGTAGCGAAAGTGAGAATTTTGGGGCAGTGAAGGAAGGTATTTGGTGTAGAGATGGACCATCCTTGGTCCGAATACGTCCTGTGGGGTGTCATCTTGTAGCCTTCGGGGTGGAGACCACGATTTTAAGGGATGTCCACAGCATCTGTGACGTCATTGGTGACGTCATCAATACGAGTAGTAGCGAAAGTGGCCAATTTGGGGCAGTGAAGGAGGGTATTTGGTGTAGAGATGGACTATCCATATCTGTCATGCGTATTATACCGTATCTGTCCTGTATTATACCAATCTGTGCTGTATTATACTATATCTGTCCTGTATTGTACCATATATGTCCTGTATTATACCAAATCTGTGCTGTATTATACAATATTTGCCCTCTATTATACCATATCTTTGCTGTATTATACCATATCTGTCCTGAATTACACCATATCTGTGCTGTATTATGCAATATCTGTGCTGTATTTTGCAATATCTGTCCCGTGTTATACAATACCTGTCTTGAATCATAGCAAATCTGTCCTGTATTGTACCATATTTGTCCTGTATTATACAATATATGTTCTGTATTATACCAAATCTGTGCTGTATTATACAGTATCTGTCCTGTATTATACCAAATCTGTGCTGTATTATACCATATGTTTCCTGTATTGTACCATATATGTCCTGTATTATACATTATATGTTCTGTATTATACAATCGGATAGCGGTTGTCGTGAATAACAACAAGTTCAGCAATGTTTATATAGTTTATTATCCCCAATGTTACATCATACCCAGGCTGGGGGAGCCGCCCTGGGTATGTTTAGTATGTTCACAGCAAAACAAATTGAAATATCAAACACCATGTTTTATTATTTAACGCACCGTCACATTAGGTACAAGTGTTTACTGAGCTCAAGTCAACGATCAGCATGTAGACATAGAGAGTATGTGCGGCATGTTATGGTATTCATCAGTGCACGGGTGACGCATTCAACCGATGGCGGTGATCGGTCAGCTTGGTAAGGAAAAACGTGACATTGGTTACCCTCTCTACCACCCATTGTGTGTTGGGGCGTTGACGATGTGCCCATCTCAAGGCATCCACGGTGTCCAGTATCTCCAGCATCGTCTCTAGTGACCTCCGGTTAATGATGGTGAACGGCTGGTCAGACACATAGATATTATTGCCGGGATAATAATACCGTAACTGGTCCGTCTTTTTGTGACGTAAGATGTACCCGAAAGCGACATTCAATTTGAAGGCCGTAGTTTGATCTTTGAAGATGGCTTCCACGTAGCTGCGTAGACGGGTGAGGTTGGTCAGTGGGAAATTGTAAATATCTTGAATAGGGCCATGAGGGTGGAAACAGTGCCGTGTCATGGACCAATGGCGCCGATCGATGTCACTCACTGGATGGTTGTCCTGTAAGAGATCGCCCAGAAAATGTTCGATGTTGTCAGCCGTATGACTAGAAACCGTAACGCTGGGGTCCGGCTGGATATACAGGCTCTTCTGAACTGTGGATATAGGCGGGCTCTCCTTCATCGCATCACCAGTGGCGTTCGTCTCCCCGGGCTTATCTTCACTGGGTCTGACCTTCCGCGGCTCCTCTCCAGTAGGAAGTTGTCGCTCATGCCATGGTACCGGGGCATGAATCAAACGTTGGTGTCGCAGCAACTGACTGGTCAGTTTGAAAAGCCGACCACAATCCTCGCATGGACGCTTGGGTGGCCCATGAATTGAACGTTCATGGCGCAGTAAAGCATCTTCCGATTAAATGACCGTGCGCAGGTTATACAAGTATACAGTCCGTCGTTGTGGACGGCCGTGTCGTGGCGACGTAAATTGTCTAGACGAGTAAACAGCTTCTGGCAAGTTGTGCAAGTGAACATCTTGGTGGTTGACAGAGTGTCTGATGAAACGGTCAGGCCGCTTTCCTTTTATAGCACGCTAGCTGGTGATCTATTTTTAGCACACTCAGTTCAACTACCCGAAGTCGAGGACCGAGATGTACTGGTGTACGACTGAGCCGCATTGCGCGCGCGCGTGTGTGTGTGTGTGTGTGCGTGTGTGTGTGCGTTTGTGAAAGGTGTCAAATGGGGACATTGACATGAATACACACCTTTCAAATGGGGACCCCCCTCCAAACGGGGACGTCCCCGTTTGACTTAAGGCTTGAAACGTGCAGCCAAGCCTGTTTTTGGAACTCTCTAGTGAAATGAGGTAAATACGGTATACGTCCACATTTAGGCAGCAAAATTCAAGCGCGAGGTGTATGCGTGTGTTTCCTGCTCCGTGGAGAAGAAATCTGCTCAATACACACAGGTCCCCGTTTGCGCATGAATTAGTTAGTCACGTGACAACGAACGAAGAGAGATAAAACGAGACTGAAGAAAGAACAATACACGATTCGATTGCGGGCAATATTGTACGGAACGTAAGTTGGATTTTCTGATTTACTTTGAAACACTTGTTTGATGGACATAAACCGAAAACGAAACAATAGGCGTACCGTACCTAGTCAGATATTTTGTTTGTCCCCATGTTCCTGCAAATCAGAAGAAAATGCAAGAAAAAAACAACAACAACAATCTTCCTTGAGGAATAGTTTATTACTCAGTTGATGATACTTCAACGTTGTCATTCGATAAAGTGGTAGACGGAAAACAACAACGACAACTAGACATTGTGGGTACAATGTCACGGTCTTTCCATGACGTCCCCCAAAGGTATTATTTCGCTGTATCGTTATGTGGCATATACTACACATTTTCCGGAAAATTTAATTTGTCAAGATTGCGAGAGCCTTAGATCGAGTGTGAACTTTCATCGTTATGTGCCGTTATTCAAACAATTGCTAAAAGATAAACTATTGAAAGTCTATGGTTTTCTGTATGAGTCCGCTCTATCTGGGCACTGAATATATGTCGCTCAATACTTATTTCATCGTGTACATCAACATACTTCAAACAGCATGCTAATTGGGGGCGGAAATTGTATCCTGCCTGCAACAATGCGAATGCATTCTTACTGTCAATTCCAAACACATATATATATTTCCTCAATCAAAACTAATGACCTGTACCAGAAACTTCAGCCTAGTATCCACAAATCGCGTGAAACAACAACGAGATGCAGTTGCAGAGATGCCCGTTCAATTACGTATTGTGGCGCGCGATTTTAGTAGACTGGGTATTGTTCTTAAATCAGTAAAGAAAACCCTACCTTCTTTGGACAGTCCATTCGTACTTCATCTGGGAACATTCCACGTAAACGGCGGCATCGAATATTCCCTCGTTTTAGGGTCTTTAATCCTAGACACCTAAATGCCATCCCTGCCGAGCTTGCTTAGAAAACAGCTAAGTTCCTACGCTCGCCGTGAAAGGAACACTCGCGCGTATTTGAAGACAGACGCGCGCACTTCCGGTGAAGCAAATTATGCACCTTGTTTGTTTCCGAATACCAGTATCGCTAAGCCCCTGTTTATGATATACCTATAATTTGACAAAGATGTATATAGATTGTGGCGAATTGGACATCCGATTTTATTTACTTTTTTGCAATAACATCGACAAATGTTTTGTTTATTATGATCTGGGTCACCCAGTTCGAAACTGGCTGCGTCCAGCGACGTCCATGAAAAGTGTTCAACGTTACATGTAGTAATAAAACAGCAAAGTGTGATAGAATTGGTTATATGTTCACTTGGTATGTCCCTATTTAGCCTACATATCATTTGCAATAATAAATTTATTGATGATGTCCCCATTTGGTTGGTTTTAAAGATTTGTCCCCACTTGGATAGTCTACACTTGACGGAAGTGCGTCCCCATTTCAGCAGCATGTTTCACGGCGAGTGTGAAATGTGTGCGTCCCCACTTTGACTAGCTTGAACATTTTTGGCAAATTTCAGAATTTGATGGATCCAAAGGTCCAGTGGGCGTCTCTATGATTGCCTTTATTGGAATCTGAGGATCATTTCTCTCTTGGTACCTTATTAACAAAGTCCCCATTTAGGGGGGTTGTGGCAGGCGTCCCCGGTTGACACCTTTCACATGTATGTGTGTGTGTGTGTGGGCAGTGGGTTTTTCATCCGGGATCTTGTCAACATCCGGGTTTCCAAGTGGGGTGTTCCCGTCGTTCCTCCGTCTATAATCCGGGTACTGTGGTTTTACATCCGGGTCCTCAGCTTGCATCCAGGTTTTTCATGAGCCACATTGCGTACGTGTGTGTGTTTGTGTTTGAGTCCAATCGTGCACCATGTCGAATTACGTTCTCTCCGAAAACTTCCTCTCATCGCATCAATATGCTCAGATCCATTCAATATAAACACAACCAAGAGACATGAACACCAACAGGCACATTGCGTAATACACGTTTTATTATCCTCACAGCACCACCACCACCACCACCACTACCACCACCACCACCACCTAGCGTTGCCGCCGTCAACGATCAGCGTATAGACATATAGAGTATGTATGGCATGTTATGGTATTCATCAGTGCATGGGTGAAGCATTCAGCCTATGGTGTAGTCGGTCAGCTTGGTGACGAAAAACGCGACATTGGTCATCCTCTCTACGACCCACTGGGTGTTGGGGCGTTGTTGTTGGGCCCATTCCAAGGGATCCACGGTGTCCAGTTTCTCCAGCATCGTCTCTAGCGACGTCTTATCCGTGATGGTAAAGGGTTGGTCAAATACCCGGATGCTACTGCTCGGGTAAAAGTATCGGACTTGGTGTGCCTCCTTATGATGTAGCACATAACCAAATTCAACTTGAAGGTCGTACTTTGATCGTTGAAGATGGCTTCCACGTAGCTGCGTAGATGGGCGAGGTCGGTCAGTCGGAAATTGTAGATATCTTGAATAGGGCGATGACGGTGGAAGCAGTGCCGGATCATGGGCCAATGGCGCCGATAGATGTCACTCACTGGATGATCGTCATGTAACAGATCGCTAGGAACATTTATGGGTTCGTCCACAAAGTGTACTTTGCCCTCCACGTCGTACAAAATCTGGCCCAAGGTCTTGTCGTCGGAATTTGACTGTTGAATTAGGGCGACATCATGATCGGCCCTCGTGCGATGGGTGGGAGTTCTCCCTGTCTCGATATTGGTGCCTCCGGGCTCTTCTACCTGCAAACGTGGCTGCGGAACAGGGTGTCGTGTGCGTTGGTGTCGCAGCAACTGACTGGTCAGTTTGAAAAGCCGACCACATTCTTCGCATGGACGCTTGGGTACTTCATGGCGTGCACGTGTGTGGCGCTGTAAATGATCCGGGCGCTGAAACGACAGTGTACATATCGTACAGTTATACCGGGCGGTTCCTTCGTGCTTGGTAGCCTCATGGCGGCGCAAGTCGTGCAGACGAGTGAATGATTTCGAGCACGTAGTACAAGTGAACATCTTGGTGGTTGACAGAGTGTCTGATGAAACGGCCAGCCGCTTCCCTTTTATAGCACGCTAGCTGGTATCATGTTCGGGCACCTCCGTGTCTCTTCGGTGATCTCCGTGACATCTTCGGTGACCTCCATGTCTCTTCGGGCACCTCCGTGACATCTTCGGGCACCTCCGTGTCTCTTCGGCCACCACCGTGTCTTTTGGGGAAGTGACCGAAGGGACTCGGAAGTGAACGACATTGTGGGAAAAATCCCACAGACAGGTCAGTACATGTGCTATCATGTTCACACTCCGTCACCGAAAAGACACGGGCTGAAGATGGCGGACCTCGCCCGGTGGTGGTGGTGGTGGTGGTGGTGCGAGCTCCCGTGTGGCAGAGCTCTTGGATCGGAGCTCTTGGAGCTCAAAGCGTGTGGAGCTCAGAGCTCGGAAGTGACATTTGCATATGACCTCTGTGAGGTCACTTCCGCTTCCGTTCACGTGACCGGAACTGACCTTTGACCCCGGCGCGCTAACAATACCGGATAAAATTGCGCGCCGGGGTCAAAGGTCAGTTCCGGTCACGTGAACGGAAGCGGAAGTGACCTCACAGAGGTCATATGCAAATGTCACTTCCGAGCTCTGAGCTCCACACGCTTTGAGCTCCAAGAGCTCCGATCCAAGAGCTCTGCCACACGGGAGCTCCCACCACCACCACCACCACCGGGCGAGGTCCGCCATCTTCAGTCCGTGTCTTTTCGGTGACGGAGTCTGAACATGATAGCACATGTACTGACCTGTCTGTGGGGTTTTTCCCACAATGTCGTTCAGTTCCGAGTCCCTTCGGGCACTTCCCGAAAAGACACGGAGGTGGCCGAAGAGACACGGAGGTGCCCGAAGATGTCACGGAGGTCACCGAAGATGTCACGGAGGTGCCCGAAGAGACACGGAGGTCACCGAAGATGTCACGGAGATCACCGAAGAGACACGGAGGTGCCCGAACATGATACCAGCTAGCGTGCTATAAAAGGGAAGCGGCCTGGCCGTTTCATCAGACACTCTGTCAACCACCAAGATGTTCACTTGTACTACGTGCTCGAAATCATTCACTCGTCTGCACGACTGGCGTCGCCATGAGGCTACCAAGCACGAAGGAACCGTCCGGTATAGCTGTACGATATGTACACTGTCGTTTCAGCGCCCGGATCATTTACAGCGCCACACACGTGCACGCCATGAAGTACCCAAGCGTCCATGCGAAGAATGTGGTCGGTCAGTCAGTTGCTGCGACACCAACGCACACGACACCCTGTTCCGCAGCCACGTTTGCAGGTAGAAGAGCCCGGAGGCGCCAATATCGAGACAGGGGGAACTCCCACCCATCGCACGAGGGCCGATCATGATGTCGCCCTAATTCAACAGTCAAATTCCGACGACAAGAACTTGGGCCAGATTTTGTACGACGTGGAGGGCAAAGTACATTTCGTGGACGAACCCATAAATGTTCCTAGCGATCTGTTACATGACGATCATCCAGTGAGTGACATCTATCGGCTCCATTGGCCCATGATCCGGCACTGCTTCCACCGTCATCGCCCTATTCAAGCTATCTACAATTTCCGACTGACCGACCTCACCCATCTACGCAGCTACGTGGAAGCCATCTTCAACGATCAAAGTACGACCTTCAAGTTGAATCTGGCGTTTAGTTATGTGCTACAGCATAAGGAGGCAGACCAAGTCCGATACTTTTACCCGAGCAGTAGCATCCGGGTATTTGACCAACCCTTTACCATCACGGATAAGACGTCGCTAGAGACGATGCTGGAGAAACTGGACACCGTGGATCCCTTGGAATGGGCCCAACAACAACGCCTCAATACCCAGTGGGTCGTAGAGAGGATGACCAATGTCACGTTTTTCGTCACCAAGCTGACCGACTACACCATAGGCTGAATGCTTCGCCCATGCACTGATGAATACCATAACATGCCATACATACTCTATATGTCTATACGCTGATCGTTGACGGCGGCAACGCTAGGTGATGGTGGTGGTGGTAGTGGTGGTGGTGATAGTGCTGTGAGGATAATAAAACGTGTATTACGCAATGTGCCTGTTGGTGTTGATGTCTCTTGGTTGTGTTTATATTGAATGGATCTGAGCATATTGATGCGATGAGAGGAAGTTTTCGGAGAGAACGTAATTCGACATGGTGCACGATTGGACTCAAACACAAACACACACACGTACGCAATGTGGCTCATGAAAAACCTGGATGCAAGCTGAGGACCCGGATGCAAAACCACAGTACCCGGATGGAAGACGGAGGAACGACGGGAAAACCCCACTTGGAAACCCGGATGTTGACAAGATCCCGGGTGTAAAATCCACTGCCCACACACACACACACACACACAGCCACACACACACACACACACGCGCGCAATGCGGCTCAGTCGTACACCAGTACATCTCGATCCTCGACTTGGGGTAGTTGAACTGAGTGTGCTAAAAATAGATCACCAGCTAGCGTGCTATAAAAGGAAAGCGGCCTGACCGTTTCATCAGACACTCTGTCAACCACCAAGATGTTCACTTGCACAACTTGCCCGAAGCGGTTTACTCGTCTAGACAATTTACGTCGCCACGACACGGCCGTCCACAACGACGGACTGTATACTTGTATAACCTGCGCACGGTCATTTAATCGGGAAGATGCTTTACTGCGCCATGAACGTTCAATTCATGAGCCACCCAAGCGTCCATGCGAGGATTGTGGTCGGCTTTTCAAACTGACCAGTCAGCTGCTGCGACACCAACGTTTGATTCATGCCCCGGTACCATGGCATGAGCGACAACTTCCTACTGAAGAGGAGCCGCGGAAGGTCAGACCCAGTGAAGATAAGCCCGGGGAGACGAACGCCACTGGTGATGCGATGAAGGAGAGCCCGCCTATACCCACAGTTCAGAAGAGCCTGGATATCCAGCCGGACCCCAGCGTTACGGTTTCGAGTCATACGCCTGACAACATCGAACATTTTCTGGGCGATCTCTTACAGGACAACCATCCAGTGAGTGACATCGATCGGCGCCATTGGTCCATGACACAGCACTGTTTCCACCCTCATGGCCCTATTCAAGATATTTACAATTTCCCACTGACCAACCTCACCCGTCTACGCAGCTACGTGGAAGCCATCTTCAAAGATCAAACTACGGCCTTCAAATTGAATGTCGCTTTCGGGTACATCTTACGTCACAAAAAGACGGACCAGTTACGGTATTATTATCCCGGCAATAATATCTATGTGTCTGACCAGCCGTTCACCATCATTAACCGGAGGTCACTAGAGACGATGCTGGAGATACTGGACACCGTGGGTGCCTTGAGATGGGCACATCGTCAACGACCCAACACACAATGGGTGGTAGAGAGGGTAACCAATGTCACGTTTTTCCTTACCAAGCTGACCGACCACCGCCATCGGTTGAATGCGTCACCCGTGCACTGATGAATACCATAACATGCCGCACATACTCTCTATGTCTACATGCTGATCGTTGACTTGAGCTCAGTAAACACTTGTACCTAATGTGACGGTGCGTTAAATAATAAAACATGGTGTTTGATATTTCAATTTGTTTTGCTGTGAACATACTAAACATACCCAGGGCGGCTCCCCCAGCCTGGGTATGATGTAACATTGGGGATAATAAACTATATAAACATTGCTGAACTTGTTGTTATTCACGACAACCGCTATCCGATTGTATAATACAGAACATATAATGTATAATACAGGACATATATGGTAAAATACAGGAAACATATGGTATAATACAGCACAGATTTGGTATAATACATAACAGATACTGTATAATACAGCACAGATCTGGTATAATACAGAACATATATTGTATAATACAGGACAAATATGGTACAATACAGGACAGATTTGCTACAATACAAGACAGATATTGTACAACACGGGACAGATATTGCATAATACAGCACAGATACTGCATAATACAGCACAGATATGGTGTAATTCAGGACAGATATGGTATAATACAGCACAGATATGGTATAATAGACGGCAAATATTGTATAATACAGCACAGATTTGGTATAATACAGGACATATGGTACAATACAGGACAGATATAGTATAATACAGCACAGATTGGTATAATACAGGACAGATACGGTATAACACGCATGACAGATATGGATGGTCCATCTCTACACCAAATACCCTCCTTCACTGCCCCAAAATTCCCACTTTCGCTACTACTCGTACTGATGACGTCATCGATGACCTCAAAGATGCTGTGAACATTCCTCAAATCGGGGTCTACCATCCCGAGAGCTACAAAATGACACCCCACACGACACATTCGGACCAAGGAGGGTCCATCTCTACACCAAATACCTTCCTGCACTTTCCTAAAATGCCCACTTTCCCTACTACTCGTACTGATGACGTCACCGATGACGTCACAGATAACGGGAACATCCCTCAAATGGGGCTGTACAACCCGAAGGCTACAAGATGACACCCCACAGGACGCACTCGGACCAAGGATGGTCCATCTCTACCCCAAATACCTTCCTTCCCTGCCCCAAAATGTTCACTTTGGCCACTACTCGTACTGATGAAGTCACCAATGACGTCACAGATGACGTGAACGTCCCTCAAATCGGGGTCTACACCCCGAGAGCTACAAAAGGACACCTCCCAGGACGCATTCGGACAAAGCATGGTCCATCTCTACACCAAATATCTTCCCGCACTGCCCCAAAATGGCCACTTTACTTACTACAACCAACTGCGCATGCGCAGATTGACGCGACTTGCATTTAAAAACACGCCATTCTGACTCTACCCCACACAAGCTTCACTTTGACACTTTCCACGACCCATTCGGACCCATAGCGGTCCATCTCTACCCCAAACACACACCCACATATCCCTCAAAATGCCTGCTTTCTATACTACGAGCCAGAATGCGCATGCGCAGAATATTGAACACGGACGAACTATTAGTCCAGTCGGATGCTCCTCCACGAGAGCTTCAAAATAAGACCTCATACGACACCATAGGATCATAAGGGGCTCACTTAGACCCCAAAACGTCCACCCCGTATGGGCCTAGACCCCATAGCCATGCAGTCTAGGCCTATGGGCTTACCCAGGCCTCGGTGAACTTTTTCCAAAAATTTCACCGTTTCGCTTCGAAACCCTTCCCATCGTGTTCTAAATGACGAGACGTGAAAAACAAATCCAAACAACCCATATCACAACGAACGTATGTGAATTTCGCAGGTTGAACCTATACTCCCATATAGCCAGTATGGGACTATATGGGCTATATGGTACCTTTCCAAAAATTTCACCGTTGCGCTCCGAGACCCTTCCCATCGTGTTCTAAATGACCAGACGTGAAAAACAAGACCAAACAACCCATATCACAATGAACGTGTGTGAATTTCCCAGGATGGACCTATCCCTCCCATAGCCAGTATGGAGCTATATGAGCCTATATACAGACCTCGGTGACTTTTTTCGAAAATTTCACCGCTTCGCTCCGAGACCCCTCCCATCGTGTTTTTCTTGGTGAGACGAGAAAAACGAGACCCCACAACCCATAGTAAAGCCCACGAAAAAAAATGACCATCCCCATACCCCATACAGGCATTTTCCCTTATATTGTATAATACAGACCCCTATTGTAGGGGTAAAGTCCGAGTTCCGCTTTTTATATATTCGGAAAAAAATCCCAATTTTACATGCACCCACCCTATTGACTTGATAGGCAGGCCCCGATAAGCCCGGGACCGATATTAGCCCGTTTGGCTAGAGGTGATAGGAGTTTTCCCCTATTTTAGGGGTGAAGTCCGTGTTCCGCTTTTTATCTTTTCGGGGGAAAATCCTAATTTTACATGTACCCACCCCATTGACTTGATAGGCAGGCCCCGATAAGCCCGGGGACCGATATTAGCCCTTTTGGCTAGGGTTGATAGGGGTTTTCCCCTATTTTAGGGGTAAAGTCCGTGTTCCGCTTTTTATATTTTCGGGGGAAAATCCTAATTTTACATGCACCCACCCCATTGACTTGATAGGCAGGTCCCAATAAGCCCGGGGACCGATATTAGCCCTTTTGGCTAGGGTTGATAGGGGTTTTCCCCTATTTTAGGGGTAAAGTCCGTATTCCGCTTTTGATATTTTCGGGGAAAAATCCTAATCTTACATGCACCCACCCATGACTGGATGCCCCTTCACGAATACTTCACTTTGATACCTCACTCGACCCAATCGGACCATGCAGCGTATTTGAAGTCTGGGGACTACTTTTTCTCCGCGGAAGCTTTTTCCCGCGACCGCATCACCGCCAGACTGCATCACCGCGGAAGAAAACATGCCCAGGGGCCCTTTGCCGGAACTATAGTGACCCGGAGTTACCTCCCCCTAGATTGGAACTCTTCTGTGTTGGAGGTAGTTTTTGGTCTCTTGGCCTGGTGGCGCCCCCTCCACGTGACCTCCACAAATTAGAGTTATTTCCCTGGAAAATGGGATGTTTCGTCCACCTTATATACTACTCTCGACATCAACAGAACATCGAAACTGCTTTCCAGCGCGGAAAACTCTCATCAGCACGGGGAACAACTTTCGTTTCAACCCTACAGCTACCAGTAGCCTCTGGTTTCAACCCTTCTGATGGTACATGTAAACTGGTCGGTCTGATCTATGCTTTCATATCTGGGAACAACCGACACCCGCTTCTCTACGTTATGTCATATTCACAAAGCGAGGCACGCCATTCCCAGTGGCTAATCTCCATGCCCTGCAATAGTAATCGTAGAATGTTAACTAATGCTGCTGGCGGTACCTACAGAATACCATCTTCTCGAGACAAGGTCAGTCTTTCATTTTTGAAATAGCAGGAGTGTTGTGAATCACATTCTTAAAATTTGAAAAAAATTATTTTACGGAGTGTGATATTGCACTCCTCCAGGTTATATCATAGGGAGGCTTACATTTGGCGTGTGTTGTGTTTCACACTCGTGGGCTAATTTTTAGGAACAAGAGCCCAAGGGGCTTCAATATTCGCCCGTATATCTGGAATTACATTGGTTCAAATTTCAAGGTTGCTTTATAACCTTGATTCCAATTGATCTAGCGATCCAGAGAAAGGTCTACAATTTTTTGCTTATGAGAATGTAACATACATGTATATCACATCTTATATTGAATGATAAACTAAATTGAGCTTAACTCTTGGTAACTAGTTGATCTTGAAGCAAGAGCTGAGAGCTGACATATCCCACACTGAAATCGACAATAGTCAAACACAAGAAAATAGTAGTTTTCCTGCAAATGGATTCCTTTCAGACGAGAGAATTTTTCATGAAGGAAGAAGAAATTGATGAAGTAAACCTTTGTTCTTGAGTTAATAAACAGGTGTGAAGTTCATAAAGGACTCCTCTCCCCGTTAAATTAGTAAATGTATGGTTTTTATTTCATAACAGTTTAACTAAATGAAGCGTTTCAAACATGGGAGACAACTCCACAGGACAATACCACATAAATGCAGGGGAAAGAACTTCGAATATTCCAAAAATATTCCAACACATTTAGTCAGCTAATCTTGATTCAGTTTTGGGGGACTGCGACCTAGACCTTTGACAAATTGATCTCATATGTATGGCTCCACTTTGCCATGCGAGTAAGGTATACTCAAAGTTTGGTACCAATCCATACCTTGAAACTAGAGTTATCGCATGGACAACAAATGTTAATGGATGAATGGACAGAACGCAACATTGCATTACACGCCCTCGTCTTCGACAGGCATATGAAAATGTGACTTTTAATGATTTCTTGATTTTGGAGTCAGTGACCTTGACCTTTGACCTTGACCTCAATTTTGGTAGACAACACATCGTCTTCCCTCAATCTATCAATGCACACAAAAAATCGATTTAATGATTTCCTGATTTTGGGGTCACAGTGACCTTGACCTTTGACCTTGGCCTAAATTTTGGTACATGACAAACCGTCTCCCCTCAATTTCTCAATGGACACAAAAAATCATGATTTTTAACAATTTCACGATTTTGGGGTCACAGTGACCTGACCTTTGACCTTGACCTACATTGTGTCCCCCTAATGTATCTACTGACACAAAAAATGTTATTTTTAATAATTTCCTAATTTTGGGGTCATTGACCTTTGACCGTGACCTAATTTTTGGTATGCATCACTTCATTTCCGCCTATTGAATCCACTCACAAAAAATTAGAAATTTTTGACGATTTCCTGATTTTTCGATCACACTGACCTTTGACCTCTGACCTTGACCTACATTTAATATGCAACACATCGTTCCCCCCTAGGGCATCCACTCACCAAAAATTAGAACTGTAGATAGAAAACTGTCAACGATCAATGATTTCCTGATTTTTGGCAACAGTGACCTTTGACCTCTGACCTCGACCTCAATTTTGGTACGCGACACATCGTCTCCACCTGGCGTATCCACTCACAAAAAATTGCAACTGTGGATAGAAAACGTTCACAGATATAGACCGGACACGAACACTTCAGTGATTTCCTGTTTTTTAGGCCAGTGACCTTTGACCTGTGACCTTGACCTTCATTTTGGTACGCGACACATCGTCTCCCCGTAGGGTATCCACTCACCAAAATTGGAGCTGTGGATAGGAAACTGTCCCAGATATAGACCGGACACGAGAACCGGACAGACGGACAGACGGACGGAAACCGTCATCACATAATACGTCCGCCTTTTGGGCGGGCGTATAAGAACGAATGACTGCAAGGTTCATCCTGCCACAAGCTCTACTCTAAGCTTCAAGATTGGAGCCATGGTGTAAGGACTGGTTTTGCGAGGGGGAGAGGACATAATACTCGCATAACATTTGCCAACTCAAGCCGGGGAAAGGAAACGCAACGGACAGAATGTGAGTGTCCAAGGAACATCTGGGATGTTATTCATCTGATTGGTCAGTCGAAAATAAAAGAAATGGGCATAACTTGTCAAAAAGGTTACAGAATAAGGTTAGTGCCATCAATTGAGTTTGTTGGTGTGTTAATTGCCGCGACTTGTCTAGAAATAAGTGTGATATCGTTTCTTTTTTTCATTAGCTTCGAAAAAGTTGGAAGTATCTCCAACGATACGTCAGCTCCACAGCAATAAAGAAGTTGTTATCCATAGAACAGCCTTGTGTTAGTGTAATATCAACCAGGAGGAACTTTCCTAACACATCCTTTGATTTTCGGTCTGAACAACTGCACATTGCGTGTTGCATTTTTCTACAGTAACGATAAGCATATAGATTTCAGGAGAGGCTCCCGTTTCTCACTGGTGATCGACTGACCCATTCATCTGTAATTGTTTATTTGTTTTAGTTTTTTTCGTCTTTTTTATGGTCCAGCACTGGATGAAGTTTTGATGTGAAGAAGCTCACTATATTTAGATATATACAGTGCTGGCGATTAGGTGCCTGAATCTGGGGTCGCTGGTTCGAATCCCGCACGGGACTCGACCAATTTTTCAGCACTAGAATCAGTGCTATTCTGAGATAGTGTAATCCCAAAATAACGAAAATACTGTCACAATATTTAGTTACTCCGTTATGTGATAAACCCATATTCCTTTCTCATGGTACACCAGAAGCTTGTCGTCTGCGATGCAAAGCTCCACCGGATTAACAATACCGTCCTCCTCACAGAGAACTTTTCTATATGTGAGAGTGACGTCATCCGCCGTCTTGTGAAGGATGGAAATGGTCTCATCACTGGCGACGTAGATGTCATCACACCTGCCAACTCGAACAGAGGTCATCGTCCCTGTGTGAAGACAAACTCCGTAGTCCGAGTTATGGTAACCTTTCTTTCCGTCAGCGAAACCAGATTTGCCGCCGGCCTCGTTGCTTGAATCGTCACCCTCAAGAGTCTGTTAAAAACAGATCTCATATCCTTACATCGTCCAATACATCTTGGCTGTATCCTTGATTAAAGTGCAAGATTTCGTCATCGTAAAAACTGACCAATATCTCCCTTCTGCTGTTATGTGTTAGTGCGGTAGGATTATCGAAATAAGGCAAATTATTTTCGAAAGTTTCAACAATCTTCCCATCTCTGGTAATCTGGATTATTTCTCGCTGTTTTCGGGCGGCCAGGATAACAGTGTTATTCCAGCCCGCAGAGACACATGGGAATGACATTGCCTGGGGCAAATTGACAGTGTGGTAGACTTGGTCTTTGGCATCATAGAGAGTCATTTTGTTACACCTTTTCCCTCTCACTCCGTGTATGAAAAAGACTGTCCGGTAACAGTCATCAGCTGCTACGCATCGGATATGCGCGGTACGATCACCACAGACTTCATTTGATATGTCTCTCCAAACATTGCCTGCACCAAATACGAATGCTTTGCCTTGACCGCAGGTGTAGATGTTACCGATGAGGTCCACTGCTAATCCATTTCCACACTTTTCACCAGGCAGTGGTATCTTCTCAACTAGATTCAGCCATCCTGACGAAGATACCAGATTCCCCAAAACACCGAAACAGACTTTCTTGTACTCTTTGGCAATAGAGGACAGTACCTCTTCCTTAGGTTTGTCGCGCTTTCTGAGACTCATGTTACTGTTGGTTCTCTGGGAGAGATCTTCTACACACTGCTGTGTAATATGAAAAGTGTCAAGTATCTCCACGTCTGTTGCCTTTGTAAGCAGCATTTTCAGGGACTGTCCGTAACGTTCCAGCTGAGAAATCTGACTCACCACATCTTTTTCTTCATCACCCTTTGAGGTCGCAAGAGTTGGTTCTAGATTTTTAAGAGCCTCTAGTGTCGTCTTCTTTATCAAGGTAATGAGTTGCTCAGAAGTAGCTTGTATGGCCTTTGTAAGCCCCTCTTTCCTTTCACTTTGAACTTGAATATGTTCCTTTGCATGCTCTGTAGCAGATTCAAGCTTTTGTAGTGCTTCCTGTAGTTTCTGTCGTCTGCTCCGTGCGGCTACATCAAAGGAATCACACTCGTGAGCCTTGTGTTTTAGGACCTGGCAGTCCCGACAAATAAGCTTTTCACACGTCACACAATAATATCGCACGTGCTCGCCTGGATGATCTACACAAGGTAGAGTTGTCTTTGCTTTCAGATCTTGTGGAACCCTTCCCAATTTGATATCCTCCAGTTTAACAACTTTATGAGTTCTCGTCTGGCGACTCTTATGGTGACCACTTGCACAGGGCATGCAAAGGTAATCACTGCAGTCAAAGCATTTGGCTACAGCTGCAAGTGTGTTCCCATCCAAGGCACACAGAGAACATTCATTTTGGGAGGACTGACCCAGAACAAAGTCCATCAAGCTGTTCATAAAGAAAAAGTCCTTGAAGGCTGCAACTCCATCTGAAGGTAGACTTGTGCTCTTGCGGCACTGTGGGCATGGAAATGCTCCGCTGACTGTGTACTTTTTCACATACTCTCGAAGGCAGATAGTGCAAAATGCATGCAAACAAGGAAGAAGTTTTGGATGATTGAAGTTGTCAAGACATATGGAACAAGATATGAATGTCTCAATACATGCTTCCTGTTTGGATAGTGGCCTGGCTTCTGCCATCTTGGGTCAATCCTGAAAGCAAATAAAGAATGAAATAAGAAATAAAATAGCTTTTGCTCACTTTACCTCGTAGAAAAGCAGGTATCTTGAAGAAAAATGTCGAAAACATCACTTTTCAATTTACCCATGATCCTCTGCTCGGGGGTTATGCAAATAGATTAAATATTATCCCAATATGAGAAAATACAAAGTTACGGAGTGTCCGGTCTCAAGTTTTTGTCATTCCAGAGATGCGGTAGAAATTTGGTAGCAGCTATAATGCCCGCCCCCACACCCCCACTGCAATAGGCCTGTTGGGTCTGTTGGGGCTTAGTGGACCGAGTGTTGTTTTTATCACATTGTATTTTTGGAAAATGCTGAAAAGCATATGCCTGAGGATAATATCATTGCATGTGCAGTGCAATTAGTTTCTGGACTTGTGTAGGCATGAAACAGGATAATAAAATGAAAACCTCAGTATCAGGTTGTGTTACGTTTGGTCAGTGTAAATTAAACACAATATGGAATAATCTCCTGCAAAATACAGAATAAAAAGGTTACCATACAAATATTGACTGACATACGGTATTATTACCAGTAGGCGATTCATTTTTAACCATACAGTTGCTATATGATTATGAATAATTTCCCAAAGGAGATGGTACGATAAGGTGGCATTTTGGCCTATATAAGATAAGATAACTTTATTGACACTTCAGCACAGTCACAAGTGATTGGCAATATGGTCAGAGTAAAACAGACATACAGAAAAAATGATTTGAACAATAGTGTCTACACATTTCATCATATATCGAGCTCAATGAGCCAGCTTCAAGATTGTTGTAGTGTTTCACATAGTTTGAGATAGGAACACACAGCAGACAAGATAGTCCTATATGTGGTGTGGTTGAAATCGAAAAAAACTAAAATGTCCTAAAGATAATCATTTTAATGTAACTGCAAGAGCCTTGTACACAAAATGTGAAAGTTCTAGCTCGATTGTGTTACCATTATAGTTATGACATGAAATTGAATCCGCAGCATGTGCTATTACATGAAAAGAGGGTCTAAATCGAGTCCTTTAAACACACATTTAGATACGAAGGACCCCTCGGACCAAAACACCATTGAACCTGGTGAAGTACAGTACGTGGCACTATATCTCCACTGCTGGAAAATCTTTTTGGTCCAAGGGGTCCTTCGTGTCTGAAACTGTGTTTAAATGACTTGATTTAGACCCTTAACGAAATAGCTCATGCTGCAGATTTCAATTTCATGACATATCTATGATCATCAGGCAATTGAGCCAGAACTTTCACATATTATGTACATATATTTTCTCTTGCCGTTACATTAAAACAATTATTTTTAGGACATTTGTCTTCAATTTCAGCCGCACCACGTTTAGGCCAAAATTCTGCCTTATTGTACCATCTCCTTTACCCTTTTTTAATTGGTACTTAAAGACTTATTTGGAAAATTGTTTGAAATTCATTGTCAAGTGTATGGTTATAAATTAATCGCCTATGTCAATATTTGTGTGGTAGGCCCCTACCGGTAACCTTTCTATTTCTGTATTTTGCAGGAGCTTATTCCATCGTGTATAAATCACACTGACCAAAAGTTACACAACCTGATAGCAAGGTTTTCACTTTATCATCGTGTGTCATGCTAGCCCACTCAGTATGTAACATTTACTCAATTCCAGGAAGGGTCCTGCTAAACACCGCCCGGGATCGCCCGGAACCGCCCGGGGCCGTCCGGAAATCGCCCGGCTCCACACAGGTTTGAAGGTTCAACTGGACATTCTGTATTATTTTCTTCTGTGGATCATTCCACGTTTAACACTTAACAATGTGGCTTCCCATTTTTTTAAAATTCATAGTCGGAAGACATCGCTCCCGTATTCCCACATTCCAACTCACAAAATTTTGAGTAAAAAGATGGAAAGTTCTACATTGCTCCCGTATTCCAGCTTTATGTAATTTGAAAGTAAGATGGAAAGCTGAAACTGGACACTTTTTCTGTTGATATATAGAATTTAAATTTCGCGAAGTTCAGCGCTTAGCTTTTTCACCAAATTTATATATTTGGTTTATAATATTCGATATTTATCAATAAATTAAATCAGAAAATGACAACATGAATTCCACGGTTACGGCATCATGATCTGGTTTTAATCTTCAGAGCACCCGTTAGTGAAAATATGTAGTCGAGATTTCTATTGCTTAGAATTGAGGTATATTACAGCGTGTTCATCATGTTTACAATTTATTAGAAAAATAATTCGCGTCTTCTATTTCCGAAGATATATGTTAGGAACAGAGGAAAAAAGGCATGATAATATTCGGCTAAGAATTCAGCCGTAACACGGTCTCTTTCGCGGGTAAGCGTAGTTTTCCGTGGAATTCATCACAAACGTAACACGTTAGTCGTATAATGACAATACGACCTTCAAACCGGGGATAGCGCTGAATCTTAACAGTCTGTATGACATTGGTGGCCCCGGGCGGTAAAATTATGTCCCGGGCTGTCCCCGGGCGGTCCCGAGCTGTCCCCGGGCGGTTCCGGTCGGTCCCGGGCGGTTCCGGTCGGTCCCGGGCGGTGTTTAGCATGACCGTCCAGGAACTAGATTCTAATTTGCACCGCATCTGAAGTTCAGGCATTATCGGGGCATATCGCTACACTTTTCAGCAGTTTCTAAAATACACTGCAACAACAATACTCGGTTCACCAAGGCCTTAAGCCGTTTTGGTGCATGACAGTAATCCTGTTACAACAACATAGGCGTGATATTGGTCACCGCGCTGACGTTCAAAACAACGAAAGATTGGTTTATAGCTTATTGAACTATAAGGACCCCAGATTTCGAGGAACACTTCCTCCGTTTCCTCCACTTCCAAGCACTCAAAACTCTTCCTGCTTGAACATAATTTAGGGCAAAGGGATGGTACTAATAACACCCACTCGTACAGTGAGCGACCGGATCCGTCTGTCGACGTGTAAAGGAAATTACCGAATACCTTTGGTGTCTCAAAAAACACGTTGTGTCATATGGTCAGGAAGTGAAAGTTGTGGTAACAGCGAGTTGTCCCCCTTGATCTAAACATAAATTCACAAATTTCATCAACGCCGATATTTGGTTGAAATTTGTTGATTGTTTGATTATGCAATCGCGAGCAAAGCCAGGCTTCAGGCACGTGGCGGGGGGGGGGGGGCCTCGACAGGTGCGTACGAGGTGACCATTTCAATCAACGCCACAGAATATTAATATGAAATAGGCAAAGCCTAGAAACGAACGAAGTATACTTCTTTTGTTCGCTTCTGACTTTGCCTTTTTCGTATCATTTTTTTTTTTTTCGCAAACCATATATAGTCACTGTTATATTACGGAAGCTTAGAAGGGACATTGAAAATTATATACATATAGGCGCAGCCTAGTGCGAGTTCTTTTCATTTTCCTGGTCGTTTGTGGCTTGGCGATTTCTGATGAAATACTGGCAACCCAAAAGTTTGGAATTGCTGTGGTTGTGGATGATGCGTTGAATATTTGATCAATCGGGAAACGTATTGTTCTTTATCTGACATAGCAGACTACCTATACCATATAGTATATGTTTCACACATTTCAAGGTCCGAAAATATGAATTATTTTCAGTATGATCAAATACAGTCGATCAGAATTGATACTCTGGATCGGATCTGGGATAAAGTATGTTGATCGAATATATAAACCACAAAATATTGGGATGCTTCTTCATTATAAATTAATTTGAGGAATGAAACTGATAGAATTATTTTAATTTTATCCTTGAATGAAAAATTAAGAATGCCAAACTGTTCGAAGAGAGATATTATTATATAATGGACAGAAATATTGCGATGTTTATAGTTACATATAATCAAATTATTGTAAACAAATGAAAAACAAGCTTGATAGCTTATGAAGCCAGGACATTCCACCTTGAGGACATTTACCCCTGTAGACATTTCCCTAGATATTTCCTCCTTCAAACATTTCCCTCTGTGGACATTCCCCACTCCCCCTCCCCCCTTTTTTTTTTTTTTTGTATTATAACTACAAATGTGTAACACACTGAAATATTTTAAGATACTTTCAACAAGATTTGTATAATTTAGTAAAATATTGTAATAGATATCTTGGGTTTTGCCATGAATTACTTTCTCTTCAACAGGGCACTATTTTGACATGCATAATTCATCTCAGCATATCTGTGCTAATAAAGAATTCCATTGAATTGCGCAAGTGTATGTTACATTATTGATTGTTCGCCTCATGTAGGTGTTGTTGTTTTTTCATTCATTTAGGTTCTAATTAGCAAATAATCATCTATTCTATTCTATCGTATGGATCAAAATATTTATTTATTTATGACTACGTAATAGTTGTTAACGTATAGGATGTATACTACCGGTACCGTAGCTATTGTTTTATCATGCCGAATTATAGAAAATAATGAATAATAATAGAGAAATGCCCCAAATTTGTTTTTGTCAATATTTCAATTTTGTTAAACATTTGTACGAACTCATAGTACAAAAATATATAGGAAGGGGGGGGGGGGGGCGGGGGGGGGGGGGATGCATGTCTAAATATGAGGAATCTGACTTTCTAAAATTTCGTTTTATAAGTTGTTTGAGTTCTTGGTAAAATTTTGCTGTTTGACTTCAAAGCTATTCATGAATTGACCCCTCAGAAGTGTACGGATCTAAACACAATAAAATCTGCAATAAACTATAGCTTGATGAATGTGTTTGTTTTATGAACTTTACTTGCATCTTGGTTGTCCGTACCTATTAATTTAATGTCTAAATCTAGGCCATAATCTGAAGTGAATGGATGATATCTGACGGTTCAGACAATCGCAGTGTCACCGTTTACTTGGAAATGATTTCTTGCCTGTTATAATTAAAATCCCCTATTGATAATCAGCTTGTTGTGACCCCCTTCTCCCTTTTCTTTGCGAACTTTGGATGACCTAATTTATCACGCGGACGTCAGCGACAGAACTTGAATGGCTTGATTTTGCTACGGCGTAAGGTCACAATTCCGTGGCAAATGTTCATTTTTTAAATGAACAACCGATTATCTCTTTACGAAACATCAGATCTTCAAAGCCTAATAAATAAGCTTGTTATAGATGGACACGTTATACAGCTTTTTCTTGCCGTAGAACTAAATTTTATGAAATTTCTGCACTGATGTGAAGTGCCATTTTCGCGAAAAAGAGGTCTGACCGCATTCTCAACCTGTAACCATTTGCGTGCGCGAAGTGCAGACGACACTCGGGCGTTTTCGCTAAATATTCTATCAGTCGGAAGGGAATCGGAAGGGAATTCATCCTTGAATTTATTAGCATATTATCCTTTTTTTGTTTCAAATCTATAGCAAATATTTTTAGATTAAATTTCGATACTGTTCTAATTTTAGCTATTACCCACACTGCCTCAAATCCAATATGGCAGCCCCCGCAAAATACGCCCACGCAAACGATGAAATCTGAACATGATAGACTACGTTGATTGTCTGTCTTTACATGGTTTTACACTGGTTTGTGATTAAGTTCTGTATTTGTATTTTGTCTCACGTAATGCATGTATGTTACCTATTTAACGAACTCCGTTAGGGACCGCTTCGCGGTCCCGAACTTCGTTCGTTATAATTTGCAGAAACTTGTCAAAAACCACTAAACACCTCCATTGGCACAGTACTGAATCGACAAGGATGATTATAGGACATTTTTTTTTTTTTTTACCACTACGGTAGATATCGTACTGCATCGACACCAAATCTCGGGTTATTACTATTAGAACTTGACAAAGATTTTACACATTTTGTGGCATTGTTCCAGTTGATTTATGTGAGCAGCAGTCCATTATATGTCTAGTACCATCATGACCATGGAAAAATAGGACGAAACGGGGCGATTTCATGGATTAAACTGTACCGGTACGTAACGAGCACTTGAGAACTCACTTCTTGTCGGAGACATTTCCCCTAGACAATTCCTCCTTTAGACATTTTCCTCTGTGGACATTTCCCCTTCCTTTTTTGTACTATGACTACAAATGTCACTGTGTAACACAGAGAAATATTTTTAAGATACTTTTAACAAGATTTGTATGATTCAGTAAACAAAATTGTAATAGTTATAATAAAAAAAATATATAAAAAAATTTGATCATTATCTTGAGTTTTGCCATCAACTACTTGTTCTTCATCAAGGGCCCTATTTTGATACCGCCAAGGCCGAGGGTTCTCAGTGATTTGCATGGTTCATGTTTTACTGCTTCCAATACCCCGTGGTTTCATTGAAGACAAAATAGACATTGCTGGGTGATATTCTGTGACAAATATGATAATATTCACATTGTTTTTAAAATTAAATAATTAGACCAATCAGCATGTTTGTTACTTAATTTCTTTACTGGTTAAAAGCTATTGTTCAGTTTGTTATTTTCAACGTTCTGTGTGGAAGTTGATTAAATGTTCTTTATTACTATATAATATAATAACATAAATCTGTACTATGTATCAATTTTCTTACGTACAACGGAGGTAACAGAGGCTCTAAACAAAAGATTGGCCGTTCTGTCAATAACAGCGCCGTCGCCACACGCACAACTGGCGATTGTTAAAGCCCGGCGCACACGAGAGATATCAGCTGAGCTAACGGCCTCAATTGCCTGTCAGCTCAGCGGCTAGCTCTCTTGTTGTTTCAGCGCACACGGTGAGCAAAAGTTTCAAGAAATTGATTTCAGTTCCCGCATAACGTCTTCTTCAAGTCCATTTTGAAGAGTTGAGCGTATGAATCGAGTGAAAATAACATGCGATTCATTGGCCGGTCCGGTAAAACTGCTGAGCTGTTGGCTTGCGTTCGCCGCACACGCTGAGGATTTGGCCTCGCGAGGCGAAATTATCAAACAAGTTTGATATTTTTCCCCCGGCCTCGCGAGGCCAAAAACTCACCAAAAACTGCCCGCACACGAGAGCTAGCCCCTGAGCTGACCGGCAATTGAGGCGGTCAGCTCAGCTGATAGCTCTCGTGTGCGCCGGGCTTAACCTAGGCCGGAGCGAAGTAGGTTATTCTTAAAAATCTTCACTCATACTTGAGATAAATTTCTACAACTTGGCAAAGTGAAATCTTTTGAAAATAGTGTTAAAATTAGAGCTGAACTATTTTTTTCGAATTTCTTCCGTTTAATTCTGTTTTCAAATTAGGCTTTTTTTAGGGAGAGAGAAATTACCCCCCAGTGACATCACTGTGTCTAACAGAATATCAATGTCGTAGCTTTTAATAAACATAGCATAAACATATGTTACATGTATGGATCAAAATATTTATTTATTAGCCCACCATCACCAGATGGTGGGCTGTTCAAATCACTTTTCGTCCGTGGTCCGTCGTCGGTCAGAGCGTCCGTCAGTCAGTCCGTCCGTCCGTCGTCCGTCCGTAAACAATTCTTGTTATCGCGATTTCTCAGGAACTACTGCATGGATCTTTCTCAAATTTGGTACACAGGCTCCCCTTGGGGTCTAGTTGTGTAAAATACCTTTTCTGGTCCGATTCGAAAATCCAATATGGCCACAAGGCGGCCATCTTGGATTTCCCCATGAAACCTTGTTATCACGATTTCTCAGGAACTACTGCACGGATCTTTCTCAAATTTGGTACACAGGTTCCCCTTTGGGTCTAGTTGTGCAAGATACTTTTTCTGGTCTGATTCGAAAATCCGATATGGCCACCAGGCAGCCATCTTGGATTTCCTCATGAAACCTTGTTATCGCGATTTCTCAGGAGCTACTTCATGGATCTTCCTCAAATTTGGTACACAGGCTCTCCTTGAGGTCTAGTTATACAAGATACCTTTTCTGGTCCAATTCGAAAATCTAATATGGCCACCAGGCAGCCATCTTGGATTTCCGCATGAAACCTTGTTATCGCGATTTCTCAGGAAGTACTGCATGGATCTTTTTCAAATTTGGTACACAGGTTCCCCTTCGGGTCTAGTTGTGCAAGAGACCTTTTCTGGGCTGAATCGAAAATCCAATATGGCCACAAGGCGGCCATCTTGGATTTCCCCATGAAACTTTGTAAATACGATTTCTCAGGAACTACTTTATGGATCTTCATCAAATTTGGTACACATGTTCCCCTTGTCGTCTGCAGTAGTTGTGCAAGATAACTTTTCTGGTCCGATTCGAAAATCCAATATGGCCAACAGGCGACCATATTGGATTTTCCCATACAACTTTGTTATCGTGATTTCTCAGGAAGTACTGCATGGATCTTCCTCAAATTTGGTACACAGATTCCCCTTGTTACCCAGTTGTGCAAGATACCTTTTTTGGTTCGATTCGAAAATCCAATATGGCCGCCAGGTGGCCATCTTTAATTTCCCCTTGAAACGTAGTTATCGTGAATTCTCAGGAAATATTTCATGGATCTTTCCGAAATTTGGTACACAGGTCCCACATGGGGCCTAGTTGTGCAAGATACCTTTGTGATCCGATTCGAAAAGCCAAGTTACGCTACAAATTAATACGGTATTCCCGAGTTGTGACGTTTGCATCACAAGAGTCGGCGGATCAAACGGTGGGGTATATTCTATATATTGACTATAGAGAACAGAATATCCATACCTTCATCTTCCATATCAAGGAGTTCAAATAATTCGAAATTAAAATGTATTTCTTCAAATTTTAAAACAGTTTTCTTTAGTCCATGCAGTTGCAAGTGAACTGCCCCACCCGGCGGGTCGGCTACATGAAGGGACGTCACCCTTGTGACACAATGTCACAACTTGACAACTGTAGATTACTGCATGTTTCGATCCAAGGGAGATAATCAGGATTCAGACACTTTCAAAGTTTCAATATTACTGCGCGGACCGGATCCCTTCAGTATTAAGTATTGTACCATCTTACGATTTTCGAGCATGGTATCATAAAAGAGATATCTCAAACTAGCCCAGTAAACAGAACAGAATTAGCATTCGTTCCTAATTATAAAATCTTAAGTATGTTTCATAGCTCATGCCAAAGTGTCAGAGATTTGTCTTCGCTTCCTGTACCCAATGATGACACGTGCAAAAAAAATAAAAAATACTACAAAACGAAGACGAAGTACCCCTTGTACATATACATTCACTTTCAGACTAACTTTGCTCATTTCTCTTGTACAAAAACAACCGACATAAAAACAGTTTCTAGAAATCTTGAAACTCCTGAAACTTAGAAAGATTATATCTTGGTGTTTTCCAGTGTCCCTTTTAATTTTCGATCTTTTTTGCTCAGATTCGAAATTTTGTAAACAAAATTACAAATCAATCGTCCGTTCTCAGTAACAATGGACAAAAAGATCCTCTTGTTATTAGCTTACAATTATCGGACAATGGTGGGCGCCAAGATCCTTCAGGATCTCTCGTCATATAGTTGTTAACTTATACTATGTATACTACCGGTAGCTATTGTTTTATCATGCCGAATTATTGAAAATAATAAATAATAATAGAGAAATGCCCCAACATTGTTTTTGTCAGTACTAGTATTTCAATTTTGTTACACATTTGTACGAAGTCATAGTACAACATGCGCTGGATGAACGCAAAGACCTCCGTCGAGGCAACAGGGTCCGTAGCGTAATACATCACTGAATAACATACGGCCGGATGCCAAGCTCAATTTTGCATTTGTTGGACGTTAGCTTCATCAATGGTAATTAATCTGGGATTGAGGGTTCCTCACTAGCATGTCCAGACAGGGACGTGAAAGTCACATTCCCAGCAAATAATTTTTGTTTCATTTGACGTGCTTGAAATATTGGGGTATGGAATAGAGTATATTGATGGAAAACCTGGAAAAGTGCTTGAGACATTAGGCCCCATCCCACCCACACCTCCCCATGAGAGGATCCCCTCACCCAAATCAACACGTTAGCGACAGAAATGAGACCCTGTGTGCCTAGTTGTACCAACTTGCTTGTGATTTTGTGCTATAGGCCCAACACAGCAACACTTCATATTTTGTATGTGTACAGTATAGCATCATCATTGATGAGAGAATGCTCTTCAAAACACACCTCATTTTACCGACACTTCGTTCTGATCTGTCTCAACATCATATGATGAGGATTCAATGCGCTTGGTATAATTTTGTATACTGGTGTTACAGGTCACCTTCGCCTTCACCTTACTGTATCAATGACCATGGACTTGTACATGTATCACATTCACATTGAATGGTGATGGCTGATGAGAATATTGCCCCTATGGAACAAATGACTGGATTCCACGCAGCAAATATTTATTGTGTAACAGTGAGAAGAAAATTAATTGTATAAACATTCCAAGCCTCATTGAACACAAGCCGCACCATACTTGATATGAATATAACGCGCGTACATTAGCTCGCTTGGACGTCGCTTAGTTAAATATGGACAGACTCGCAAAAATCTCAAAATTTTCAAAAGCCACAAAAATGCCCTCAGCTTGTACAGAGTAAGTAAAAATACTTATGTACAACTTGATGTTTAGAAATGACTGTGTTGAGCGGTTCTATTCCCAACTTCTCTTTTATTCTATGTCATAGAGGACAGGGTTTGGTAGATAATTAAAAACTGTATTAACTCGGCTTCACATTTTAGAGAATGACTTTAATTGAGCCAAAGATGAAAGAGAAATACACTTATAAAAAAATCTATTTAAAAAAATATATGTTTATATTAATTTCCATAATTTATTGAAAAAAACTATACGTAGACTTCGACCACCCAATATCACACAGGCCAGGCAACTGTGAGAACAAGTGAAAGATACCCATCGAGTTGAGCGGATTTGCAGATAAACAACAACAAAAAATTGCACTTTGTGCCTCACGAGGCCCTTCTCCATAGAGTGCATGCCAGTTATTTTTCTAGACTACAACAACAACAGTTTTTGCCTGTATCACAGTCCGAGCTTCCGATTACCCTTCAACCTTACCCAGACGACGGATAATTTTTGACAGATTGTCCGGCTAGGTTGTTGATCGGATTCACAGATCATGAATTCCACCGTGACGGAATCACCGTTGGGAAGACTTTTTCTTTATTCAAAGTCATGTACTCGGAAGTTCCGTGGTCATACCCATGTAGTTTCAAGTTTAGTTTGCTATTCTATATGACATCTGTTTACGGATCCATGAAAAATCTACAGATGATCCAGCATTTTCAGTAAATCATGCTTCGAAATGTTCGTGACGGAATCACCTGAAACGGACATGACTCTTGACTAGTGTTGCTTGTCTATTTTTTTGCTGCTCTGTTTCAATCTGACTATTCTTATATGACATCTCTTACTAACATACAGTACCCAAGGATGATAAGATTTTTTTCATCGTGAGAAAAACGCGACTGGATCATCCCAGGGGTTAAATCTAGTCCGTGAAGGAATCGACAAAAAATCGTGATGGAATCACGAGTGCGCTTTTTAAATCTTATCGGTAAAAGTGCTTTATTAATTACACATTTTCTTCAAAAAAATATTCCTAGAGTAAATTTATCTCTTCTACTTAGAAAATTAAAACTCTGACCTCTTATTTTTACTAAGGTATACAGCTCCCGCCACATGCATATCTTTTCTGCAGATGTTTCAAAATAGTATAGTTTTCAGTAAAGTGCAATTTTTCTTCTTTGACAATTTAGAATTTCCCGAGTTCTTCATGTTAAAAAATTGCGGGAAAAATATTTCGCTATTAAAACACATCTTCTCTATTATTGGCTTGTTCCCGGGGATCATAGGAAGCGAATAGAACAAACAGCATGCTAATATAGGGGCTACGACAGAATGTGGAGTGAATTTTATGCGAAAAAGGGCTGTTTAGCAATGTCCGCTTTTCCGTGGAATTCATGAGCGCACGATTGAAGTATCATGGGAAGATATATATTTTCAGTCGCTATCTCCCCCCCCCCCCAATCTTCAAACAAAAGGAAAAGAAAAAGCCGAGAGAGCGCCTCGTGAGGCAGAGTTATTTTTCCAGACTACAACAACAACAGTTTTTGCCTGTATCACAGTTCGAGCTTCCGATGACCCTTCAACCTTACCTAGACGACGGATAATTTTTGACAGATTATCCGTCTAGGTTGTTGATCGGATTCGCAGATAACGATTGAAGCATGGGAAGATATATTTTTTCAGTCGCTATCTCCCCAACCCTCATCCCCCAATTAAAAAAAAAAGAAAAGAAAAAGCCGAGAGAGTTCTTCGGAGTTTTACGTTTTTGACCTCTGACTTTGAATTTGACTTCTCACTTCCGACTCGCATCCTGGTGAATGACACTCGTCCTTTATCTTTTTGCCGATTCAGAGATTCTCGAGGAAGTTTCCAATTATACTATCTGGAATGCGAGTTTTTCTTCCGTGAAAATTTACTCTTTATGAAAGCGCAGGTTTGTCTTCGTCGAAAACCGGCAATCTGTACCAGCGCGAAGCTATACTGTACACGCGCGAATTTAGTACCCTCGAATAAAGAGACCCGGTGGAAGCGCTGCAAAGGATACACACCTTTTGTGACGTAAGCATTCATTTGTGTCCAAAGAAAATTCAAGATTTCGTCGGGAACCATGACGATCCCTATTGGAAATACTATAAGTCGTGGGTTCCCCATATGACAATTATTTGGCGGGAGATTTCACGTTGCGCTCCTAGACCTCCGTCTGATCGACGGAGGTAAAAATGTATAGGAAGGGGTAAATGTCCGTGCAGAGAAAAGATCAAGAAATGTCCAGAGAGAAATTTATTCCCTCGGGGGAAATGTCTATGCATCGGTATGTACAAATCACGGATTTAAGTTAAATTGGTGTCTAAAAATGTGGAATCTTTGCTGTTGAACTTTAACGTTATTCGTGAACTGACACCTTAGAAGTGCACGGATGTAAATACAATAAAATCTGCAATAAACTATAGCTTGATTTAGGTCATGTGTTTGTTTTATGAACTGCTGTTTCCATACAAAATTACACTAAATGTGACTTTGCAACTTAGTTGTCCGTATCTAGGCCGTAATCTGAAGTAAATGGGTGATATCTGGCGGATCAGACAATCGCAGTGTCACCGTTTACTTGGGAATGATTTCTTGCATATTATAACAGGCCCATACGCAGGATTTCTCGCGGGAGGGTGGGGGGCGATTTCATATAAACCAGAACGTGAGTCCCAGCAATGCGCGCTACAAGCGCGCCACGCTAGGGGGCCCGGGGGCATGCCCCCCCTCCCCCCTGTAAAATTTGAAATTCTAGACTTCATTTGGCGCATTCTGGCGCCTTCTAAGGGGAAAATAGTGCTGTAATATAGCTGAGTAGTAGTACCACCGCAAAAAAGGTAACATTGACCTCTTTGCACTTAAATGACCTCAAAAATTTGCATATTGGAGAAATAATCTACCTCCCACACAGAAGAGTTCCAATCTAGGGGGAGGTAACTCCGGGTCGCTATAGTTCCGGCAAAGGGCCTTTGGGCATGTATTCTTCCGCGGTGTTGCGGTCTGGCGGTGATGCGGTCGCGGGAAAAAGCTTCCGCGGAGAAAAAGTAGTCCCCACACTTCAAATACGCTGCATGGTCCGATTGGATCGAGTGAGGTATCAAAGTGAAGCATTCGTGAAGGCGCATCTGATGTGCTGGGTGCGGGGTTGAAATAGCGTCATTCTGCGCATGCGCGGTGGACCAAGGGTATGGAAATAGACGTTTTGGGGTCTAGGGGAGCCACTATTGGTCCGATTGAGTCGAGTGAGGTATTATTGTGAAACCTATGTGAGGGGGCATCTGATGGACTGGGTGTGGGGTTGAGATATCGGCATTCTGCGCATGCGCGGTGGACAAAGGGTATCGAAATACACGTGTTGAGGTCTAGGTGGGCCACTAATGGTCAGATGGAGTCGTATGAGGTATCCATGTGAAGCCTATGTGAGGGGGCATCTGACTGGACTAGTGGCTCGGGCGTTGTCACCATTCTGCGCATGCGCAGACAGGGAATTGTGGAAAAAGGGTATGGAAATAGACGTTTTGGGATCTAGGGGAGCCCCTAGTGGTGCTATGGAGTAGTATGAGGTATCAATGTGAAGCCTATGAGAGGGGCATCCTCCTGGACTAGAGACTCGGCCGTTGTCAGCATTCTGCGCATGCGCAGACAGGGAATTATGGGAAAAGGGCATGGAAATAGACATTTTGCGGTCGAGGTGGGCCCCTAATCGTCCGATGCGGTCGAGTGAGGTATCGTTGTAAAGGATACGTGAGGGGGCATCCGTCTGGACTAGTATGACGTGGAACTGACGTCATTCTGCGCATGCGCAGTAGACAAAATGTATGGAAATAGACGTTTTGGGGTCTAGGTGGACCACCAATGGTCCAATGGAGTTGAGTGAGGTATCAATGTAAAGCAGTCATGAGGCAGCATCCGCCTGGACTAGTGTGTCGTCCGTGTTCGACATTCTGCGCATGCGCAGACAGGGAATTGTGGGAAAAGGGTATGGAAATAGACGTTTTGGAGTCGAGGTGAGCCCCTACTGAAGCGATGGAGTCGTATGAGGTATCGTTGTGAAGCATTCGTGAAGGAGCATCCGCCTGGTCAAGTGTGTCGTTCGTGTTCAACAGTCTGCGCAAGCGCAGACAGGGAATTGTGGGAAAAGTGCCTTGGAAGGAACGTTTTGGGGTGTAGGTGGGCCACTAATGGTCTGATTGAGTCGAATGAGGTATCAATGGGATGCATACGTGAGGGCGCATCCACCTGGGTGGCTGGGTGTTAGGAATATCGTCATTCTGCGCATGCGCCGGCAGGCCGTAGTATGGAAACAGATATTTTGAGGCCGATATGGACCACTATGGGTCCGAATGTGTCTAGGGAAGTGTTATTTTGTAGTACTCGGGGTGTAGACCACGACTTGAAGGGATATCCACGTCACCTGTGACGTCACTGGTGACGTCATCAGTGAGAGTAGTACCGAAAGCGGGAGTTTTGGAGGTGCGATGGAGTGCATTTGGAGTAGATAACGGCCTATTTTTACATCCAACTACCTGGTAGAGTAACCTGTGAGTGTGAGTGTATGCGCGCGTGTGAGTGAGTGAGTGTGAGTGAGTGAGTGAGTGAGTGAGTGAGTGAGTGAAGCGTGCACAACGCCCGTGAGGCGTCCCCAACGCCCGTCTTAACGCATGGACGCACTAACGACGGTGAGTGAGTGAGTGAGTGAGTGAGTGGGATCCGACTGGACTAATGTATCGTCCGTTTTCATCATTTTGCGCTTGCGCAGTCTGGTCGTCATATAGAAAGCAGGCATTTGGGGGATTCGTGGAGGTTTGTTGAGTGGTTGACCATCCCGGGTCAAATGGACCGTGTGGGGTATCAGTGTGAAGCTCACGTAGGAAAAGTGGAAATTGCCTCTCATTTGTGGGGCGCTCACTTCCGGATGCGTGGGGCGCTGCCCTCAGCCAATCAGAAGCGAGTATTTTGACCCAGTGCATTATGGGACATATCCAAGATGGCGGCGTCTGCCTTCTGGTTCAAGATGGCGGCACGTCCGCTGTGGAAAACTGACCATTTTGTCGGAATGTGGTCATCTGGTGTCGAAAACTGGACCTTGTATGGGTCCCGCCTAATTTGGTGTAGAGTCCGAATGCGCCCTGTGGGGTGTCATCTTGTAGTTCTCGGGGTGCAGACCACGATTTGAGGGATGTTCACGCCATCTGTGATGTCATTGTTTGAAGTCATCAGTAGGAGTAGTAGCCAAAGTGGGCATTTTGGGGCAGTGAAAGAAGGTATTTGGTGTAGAGATGGACCACCCTTGGTTCGAATGTGTCGTGGGAAGTGTCATCTTGCAGTTCTCGGGGTGTAGACTCCATATGAGGGATGTCCACAGCATCTGTGACGTCATCAGTACGAGTAGTAGCGAAAGAACATGCTTTATAATTGGCTCAGTGCCAATTTTTTCCCACGTTTTGGACTGATGAGGGACACAAGTTCATTCCTATATTTACAGACACTACCACCATCACCACACACCACCACCAACACCACCACCAACACACACCACCACACACTGCCCTCAGCCAATCAGAAGCGAGTATTTTGACCCAGTGCATTATGGGACATATCCAAGATGGCGGCGTCTGCTTTCTGGTTCAAGATGGCGGCACGTCCGGTGTCGAAAACTGACCATTTTGTCGGAATGTGGTCATCTGGTGTCGAAAACTGGACCTTGTATGGGTCCCGCCTAATTTGGTGTTGAGTCCGAATGCGCCCTGTGGGGTGTCATCTTGTAGTTCTCGGGGTGCAGACCACGATTTGAGGGATGTTCACGTCATCTGTGATGTCATTGGTGAAGTCATCAGTAGGAGTAGTAGCCAAAGTGAGCATTTTGGGGCAGTGAAAGAAGGTATTTGGTGTAGAGATGGACCACCCTTGGTTCGAATGTGTCGTGGGAAGTGTCATCTTGCAGTTCTCGGGGTGTAGACTCCATATGAGGGATGTCCACAGCATCTGTGACGTCATCAGTACGAGTAGTAGCGAAAGAACATGCTTTATAATTGGCTCAGTGCCAATTTTTTCCCACGTTTTGGACTGCTGAGGGACACATGTTCATTCCTATATTTACAGACACTACCACCACCACCACACACCACCACCAGCACCACCACCAACACACACCACCACACACCACCAACACCACCACCAACGCCACCACCGGACGTTGACGGGCGTCAACGCCCGGTGGTGGTGGTAGCCCCCGTGTGGCAGAGCTCTTGGATCGGAGCTCTCGACGCTCAAAGCTTGTGGAGCTCAGAGCTCAGAAATGACGTCATCGCCGGCATGCGCGTGTACCTGTGCTGCACCCTGTACCCTATAGTCCGTAGGGAATAGGGTACACCAGGGTGCGGGTGCAGCACAGGTCCACGCGCATGCCTGCGATGACGTCATTTCTGAGCTCTGAGCTCCACAAGCTTTGAGCGTCGGTGGTGGTGTTGGTGGTGTGTCGTGGTGTGTGGTGGAGGTGTTGGTGGTGGTGTGTGGTGGTGGTGGTAGTGTCTGTAAATATAGGAATGAACATGTGTCCCTCATCAGTCCAAATCGTGGGAAAAAATTGGCACTGAGCCAATTATAAAGCATGTTCTTTCGCTACTACTCGTACTGACGACGTCACAGATGCTGTGGACATATCTCAAATGGAGTCTACACCCGAGAACTGCAAGATGACACTTCCCACGACACATTCGAACCAAGGATGGTCCATCTCTAAACCAAATACCTTCTTTCACTGCCCCAAAATGCCCACTTTGACTACTACTCCTACTGATGACTTCACCAATGACATCACAGATGACGTGAACATCCCTCAAATCGTGGTCTGCACCCCGAGAACTACAAGATGACACCCCACAGGGCGCATTCGGACTCTACACCACCAAATTAGGCGGGACCCATACAAGGTCCAGTTTTCGACACCAGATGACCACATTCCGACAAAATGGTCAGTTTTCCACACCGGACGTGCCGCCATCTTGAACCAGAAGGCAGACGCCGCCATCTTGGATATGTCCCATAATGCACTGGGTCAAAATACTCGCTTCTGATTGGCTGAGGGCAGCGCCCCACGCATCCGGAAGTGAGCGCCCCACAAATGAGAGGCAATTTCCACTTTTCCTACGAGAGCTTCACACTGATACCCCACACGGTCCATTTGACCCGGGATGGTCAACCACTCAACAAACCTCCACGAATCCCCCAAATGCCTGCTTTCTATACGACGACCAGACTGCGCATGCGCAAAATGATGAAAACGGACGATACATTAGTCCAGTCGGATCCCACTCACTCACTCACTCACTCACCGTCGTTAGTGCGTCCATGCGTTAAGACGGGCCTTGGGGACGCCTCACGGGCGTTGTGCACTCACTCACTCACTCACTCACTCACTCACTCACGCTCACTCACTCACTCACACGCGCGCATACACTTACACTCACAGGTAACTCTACCGCATAGTTGGATGTAAAAATAGGCCATTATCTACTCCAAATGCACACAATCGCACCTCCGAAACTCTCGCTTTCGGTACTACTCTCACTGATGAAGTCACCAGTGACGTCACAGGTGACGTGGACATCCCTTCAAGTCGTGGTCTACACCCCGAGTGCTGCAAAATAACACTTCCCTAGACACATTCGGACCCATAGTGGTCCATATCGGCCTCAAAATGTCTGTTTCCATACTACGGCCTGCCGGCGCATGCACAGAATGACGATATTCCTAACACCCAGCCACCCAGGTGGATGCGCCCTCACGTATGCATCCCATTGATACCTCATTCGATTCAATCAGACCATTAGTGGCCCACCTAGACCCCAAAACGTTCCTTCCAAGGCACTTTTCCCACAATTCTCTGTCTGCGCATGCGCAGACTGTTGAGCACGAACGACACACTTGACCAGGCGGATGCTCCTTCACGAATGCTTCACAACGATACCTCATACGACTCCATCGGTTCACTAGGGGCTCACCACGACTCCAAAACGTCTATTTCCATACCCTTTTCCCACAATTCCCTGTCTGCGCATGCGCAGAATGTCGAACACGGACGACACACTAGTCCAGGCGGATGCTGCCTCATGACTGCTCTACATTGATACCTCACTCAACTCCATTGGACCATTGGTGGTCCACCTAGACCCCAAAACGTCTATTTCCATACATTTTGTCTACTGCGCATGCGCAGTTCCACGTCATACTAGTCCAGACGGATGCCCCCTCACGTATCCTTTACAACGATACCTCACTCGACCGCATCGGACGATTAGGGGCCCACCTCGACCGCAAAATATCTATTTCCATGCCCTTTTCCCACAATTCCCTGTCTGCGCATGCGCAGAATGCTGACAACGACCGAGTCACTAGTCCAGGAGGATACCCCTCACATAGGCTTCACATTGATACCTCATACTACTCCATAGCACCACTAGGGGCTCCCCTAGATCCCAAAACGTCTATTTCCATACCCTTTTCCCACAATTCCCTGTCTGCGCATGCGCAGAATGGTGACAACGCCCGAGCCACTAGTCCAGTCAGATGCCCCCTCACATAGGCTTCACATTGATACCTCATACGACTCCATAGGACCACTAGTGGCCCACCCAGACCCCAAAACGTCTATTTCCATATCCTTTTCCCACAATTCCCTGTCTGCGCATGCGCAGAATGTTGACAACGGCCGAGACACTAGTCCAGGCGGATGCCCCCTCACCTAGGCTTCGCATTGATACCTCATACGACTCCATCGGCCCATTAGGGGCTCCCCTCGATTCCAAAACGTCTATTTCCATACCCTTTTCCCACAATTCCCTGTCTGCGCATGCGTAGAATGGTGACAACACCCGAGCCACTAGTCCAGTCAGATGCCTCCTCACCTAGGCTTCACATTGATACCTCATACGACTCCATCGGCCCATTAGGGGCTCCCCTAGATGCCAAAACGTGTATTTCCATACCCTTTCCCCACAATTCCCTGTCTGCGCAAGCGCAGAATGGTGACAACACCCGAGCCGCTAGTACAGTCAGATGCCCCCGACTCCATCGGACCATTAGTCGCCCACCTAGACCTCAACACGTGTATTTCGATACCCTTTGTCCACCGCGCATGCGCAGAATTCCGATATCTCAACCCCACACCCAGTCCATCAGATGCCCCCTCACATAGGTTTCACAATAATACCTCACTCGACTCAATCGGACCAATAGTGGCTGCCCTAGACCCCAAAACGTCTATTTCCATACCCTTGGTCGACCGCGCATGCGCAGAATGACGCTATTTCAACCCCACACCCAGCCCATCAGATGCGCATTCACGAATGCTTGACTTTGATACCTCACTCGACCCAATCGGACCATGCAGCGTATTTGAAGTGTGGGGACTACTTTTTCTCCGCGGAAGCTTTTTCCCGCGACCGCATCACCGCCAGACCGCATCGCCGCGGAAGAATACATGCCCAAAGGCCCTTTGCCGGAACTATAGCGACCCGGAGTTACCTCCCCCTAGATTAGAACTCTTCTGTGTGGGAGGTAGATTTTTCTCCAATATGCAAATTTTTGAGGTCATTTAAGTGCAAAGAGGTCAATGTTACCTTTTTTGCGGTGATACTACTACTTAGCTGCTGCTGTGTTGTTTTTATAGGGTCTGAAAACGTGAAAAGAACTGAAAAATATGGACCATATGGGGAACATAACACAACGGTCGTTAATTCAGGCAAAAATACAAGCAATACTAGCACTGATTTATTTCACTATTAATCATCACTGTTTTGTTGTGTTGTTGGACACACATAATACACGAGAAATATAACATTGGTCAATTATTTTCCGGTGAGACCAATCACTCCGTTGAAGCGAGTACAATGATTCATGTTCCACCGAATAATCCTGAATATACCGCGTAACCGTAGGGCGGCCAAAAGTCAACTTTGTGCGAGCGGGGAGGGGGGGGGGGGGGGGCTAATATATAACTAAATTTTATATTTATTAATGTTCATGGTCGTTGAAAAGGTGCATGTTCATCTGCCACTGGGTATCGCACAAGCTATGGTGTTTTCGAATCTGTTGTCACGGTCTCCATGGTCGCGGCCGGTACTTAAGTGATCTGATTGGTCAATATGTGCAGGATGTTGCTGTGTTGTCGTTGATCGCAATACATTGCCCAAGCGTACCAGGGGCTATATCTAGGATAGAGATACCCCTGGTTTTAGCGAGGATGCTGGAAACAAGGCAGATGTGCAGAAGTTGCAAGGTGAGAAGACGTTAGAATATTGGGGGGTAGAAATATTACAAAAGGCCGCCGAATTAATGCCGCCGCCGAACTGGAGAAGAGCCGCGACTAGGCCGCCGAATTTAATAGCACACAAGTCCGGGCTACGTTTACTTTAATCCTATCTCTACCTGTTTCGACTGTATTGCACAGGCGTGCGGGTCTAGCTCTGGGAATTAAAGTATAGACGCGTAGCGTTGACAGTTAATCCTACCTCTACCTGTTTCGACTGTATTGCACAGGCGTGCGGGTCTAGCTCTGGGAATTAACCTATAGACGCGTAGCGTTGACAGCGTGGCCATAATATAACTTCATCTCTACTTGTTTCGACTGTATTGCATAGGCGTATAGATTTAGCTCTGGAGATTATAGTATCGATATAGCTGTAGCCGGTAGGGGATAATACTTCCCTGTGAAGTGATGCAGGTTATACTAAATCAGTCACAAGTCCTACACAACAATTATCCATTCACACATGTACTTAACCACACAACCTACCGGCTTAAGGCTAGAGGTTGAAATACATTCACGCTTACACTCACAAGCTACCGGCTTGAGGCTAGAGCTTGATACTCATACCTATTAACAACACCGGGTGACTACCGGCTTAAGGCTAGAGTCTATCCATTCACACATTCACACATCTATATACATAGTCTCCCATAACCCTGTATATACGCTATATAATTCACGACCAATCATATATTAATACTGTTCCATACAGTAGTGGTAAGAGAGGGTTCCTAGACCAGGTGATCACCCATCCTGGATGTCCATACAGTAGTGGGAGAAAAGGAGTCCTAGACCAGGTGTCTATCCATCCACCGTGTGTTATCGACGTTCGTATGGCCAGATCCTATGTGGACTGTGTAGCCGTGAACTCTAATCTTGATGATTCGTCCTTGGAGCTGGGCCGCGGAGTCAGTCGCCGTTGAGCGAGGTCGCTGAAGCCTGGGGAGCCCTAGGAGGAGTGCCGTCTGCTGCCGAAGTTAACCGTGCAGTCGACTTGCGGGCCGGTGCCGTAGAAGCTATTGACCTATGAGAGTACTGTCGTGCCCAGGCGGTCCGAATCCGTTGGCAGTTACCAACAATTGGAGGGGCCAGGTCGTGTAAGACGAGACACGACGAAGACGAGAAGTCCATACAGCCCGGGAGGGGAAGAAAACCGGGGAAAGGAAGGTAGACGGCGGACTTAACCACGGGGAGGCCACGTCGTGCACCGAGACACGAAGGAGACGTGAATCTATCCATTCTGGAGTGAACGAATAACAGGGGAAGGGAGATAGACGCTGGGCCCAACCGCCAAGCGACCGGTCGTGACCAGACTGTGGCTGTGACCAGGCCTGAACGCGATTTAGATAGCGCCTCCGCGATATTTTGTATATATCTTACTATTATATTGAACTTCCGTTCAAGGTAACTATAAGAGTACAGGTAAACATCAATTTGTAGATCAGGGATCTTTTCAGAGAATGTACGCTAGCGCGATCTGAGTCCTGTATACCTGTTCATCGAATTATCTGTCAGTATTGTATTAATTTGCTTTGGTTGTCATTACAGGTCTTTCCAACCTCCTCGATCAAGACAAGGTGACAGGTTGAATCGAACTCCCTCGTTGGCCAAGATGAGTGCACGAGTGCGTTCACGGTAGCCTGACAGTTTGTCTTGTGGACCTTGCGCACTCTTGTGGATCTGAAACATCCCTCGGTAGTAGAAGTAAACACGTTTCAATCGCACTCTACAAACAATTGCGCGCGCGCGCATTGTCGAAGTGCAGACGACGATTTATCTTCTTTTGTTTCAAATCTATAGCAAACATTCTTAGATTAAACTTCGATACTGTTTTAATTTTAGCTATTATACCCACACTGCCACAAATCCAAGATGTCAGCCCCCGCAAAACATGGAAACAGTGAAACGACGGAATCTGAACATGATAGACTGCACAGTAAATGGACGATTGTCTATGTTTTCATGGATTTATTCTGAATTTCTGTATCTGTGTTTTGTCTCACGTAATGCATGTATGTTACCTACTTCGTTCGTTACTAGTCGACGCATTCGCGACTGCTCGGCCTATTCCGTCGAAGTCATAGTACCTCGCGCATTAATGTTGTAGTGATTTTACAGCTTTTAGCTGTAAACGTGATCCGCCGCATGTGAGGCACACCACATACTATAGGATGTGTTTCCGCTCACATAGTCCTCGTTGTATTTCTCCCTTATCAGGAGATAAAATATATACCCAAAATGAAATGGATATTCCCTTGAATCTACCCTCGAAGGATCTCTCCTAATTTGAGGTGTTTCTCCTGCTTTTGAGTCTGAAGCTGATCTCCATGGTAACTGAAGTCATACAGCTGACATGCGCTGTTTGGTGTTTCCGCGTGATGCTGTGCTTTCAACATGGATGCCAATATGGAGTCCTAGCAGTGCGCTACGAGGTACTATTAATGTCCTGTACATTTTTCGAGGCCGTGTCGAGTGTAGTCGACCCTGAACTTTACTAATCATTCGGAACGTCTCGTCTGTCGCCACATATTACATACAATCAACTGCTGCCTCAATTTAGCATTGCTGCAATCATCTGGCTGCAAGCAGACGTCATCCCGCCTACAGATGACTGTAACACGACAGATGTAGTGTTGCCTTCACCTATAATCATCCTTGTCGATTCAGTACTGTGGTTCGGGGAGTTCACCCTGAGCGAGAATAAAAGGGCTGTTTAACTTTCCCTCTCTCCGCTGACTGAGATTTGTATGCTTTAATATTGCCAAATTTCGTTTTGGTGAATATATTGGTGTTCGTTAAAAAATTCTGAAACTTTCGTATGTTTTATGAATGAATATCGTCACCAAATAACTACCGGTACGTCAAAAACAGCGGCCAGGAAAATTTAGTTATATTTGCGGAGGTTTTTTCCGTATTTTTCAATGTTAACTCAATGGGAGACTGGCCCCAGTTCGAAGGGGGGATACCTGCCTGTGACGAGGCGTGGACTTCCCGAATTCAAAATTTCTCAACGTCTGTGATAAATGTCGTACACTGACGGCAAAATAAGTTCGAAGCGTGCGAGATCGCTAACCTGTGTCTCTATTTCCGCTTAACCGAGAGCTGAAGGCCGTTTGAACAGTCTCAAAGCGTGACGGATAGGCCTACATACTCTGAAAAACGACTTGGAAATTCATTTGGATAAAAAATAATGAGCAGTGCTTGGGATTCTATGTTAAGAACATCATCTCGTCTTGCTGACATCAATAAAAGCGGTTGACCGCTTCTCTCTGGTAGGAAATCATCTTGTGTTTTTATTATTATATTTATTTCATATACATTTGGAAATGATGCTGTCACTTGACGCCATGATGCAGACAGATGAGAGAAAGAAAGATCAACTCGTTCACAAGTTTTCATATAGTTTATTCTCCCCAATGTTACATCATACCCAAGCTGGGGGAGCCGCGTTGGATATGTTTTAAATTCAAGTATGCTCTTGTACAATCAGGATCCACCATTTGGTGCTGCATCTGTCAAATTCGTTCTTGTCCGTTAGATGTATTCTCTGCTGCCCTTGTCCAATCAGAAGCCACCATTTCAGAAAGTTCAATCTTTCGGACATGTTCCCTCTGATCCATTTGTTCTAATCGTCGTCCGGCAGGCCAGGATACTGTAACCTCAACATGTCATGGAACAGCTGTTTGCGCATTTTGATCTCATTTTGCAGGGCCTCGCCCCATATAATCTTCCAAGTGACACTTGGTCTTCATTATGGACTTGTGCGTGGGGTCACCTTTCATTTCAAGCTGTAGCAGGCTATACTGTTGATAGATCATCATGGCTGTTTTCCTGATGCAGGGGCGCATTTTGATGTACGCCTGTTGAAAGTTATCAGGACCGGCGTCTTTGATCGCCTCAGCATGAGTATTAATAGCTTCATGCACTATACGATCCCAGAAGATAGGTTCTTCCTCATTTCCCTGGGACGTATTACAAGCGTATTATAAAAAAACCGCGTCCATAATCCAAAGACCTATTCCATATAACAGCATTAGCACCAAATTCAAAAAGACAATCATAGTATACACATACATAGGCTAGTTTTCTGCAAGAGAGAAGCGGTCAACAGTTTTCAATGATGCCGGCAAGACATCATGATGTTCCAAAAAATATCAAATCCGTATCGCTGATCATAATTCTTAATCCATATGATATTCGTTGTAAAGTCATCTAGAGAATGATGTATCTCAATCACGCTTTGATTGTGACTGTTCATATATGAGCACCATGAGGATCTTGAAGTACATGGGTTCCTACGGTCCCTAGCCAAGGGTTAAGCGGAATTAGACACAAGTTACGAAACGTAACGCCATAGATCTTGCACGCTACGCTCATATTTTGCTATCAGCATGCGATATGTATCGCCAAATTTGAGAAACTTTGAGTGGGGGAGCTTGGTGGTATAGCCCTGTTTTATAAGTTTCTGCTACAATGATTTGTGACGTTGATTTAAATCGTCACATTTAACACAGGATCTAGCAAATGTTACTAGGCGAGATATGTATACGCCATATGCAGGTCCCACTGGAATATTACTGTCCAGAAAGATAGTTTACGATGTCGAAATTGTAATCATCTCTTTTGTCATTCGACGAGAGAGAAGGCCCGCTTCATTTTTATAGAAATATGGTCTAAATATGATGTGCCGATAGGGCTATCTGTAGTTTCCTTCAAATCCAGTGAAGGTGGATATATATCTTTCACTGCGTCATTTATATAGGGATTATCCACAGCGAGAAGGTCGTCTATATAGCGTTTGTTGAATGAGAAGGAACGGGCTTTGAATTGATCGGTTCTTGAAAGACTCATAAGAGAACAGATATAGGTCAACCAACAGGGGTGCATAATTAGTATCCATTGAAATACCTATATGCTGTTGATATATTGTGTTGCCAAATTTCACATAGATATTTTTAATGAGAAATTCAAGAAACTCTATAAACAAAGAAACATCCCATGAATGATATCTCTTGTATGTAGTAGAGCTAAAGAAGGCTTTATGGCGTCTGACATTAATATATCTACGATCAGTTTTCTTGAACACAGATATTATTAATGAACTTAGACGGTCAATAAGGTCCTGATGAGGGATTGTAGTACAGAGAGTGAAGAAATCCCATGTGGATACATGTCTGTACGGTTCTTCCGTAAGACATTTTGAGCTTTTCAATATCAACATACATTCAACGCCTGAGTTTTTAGAAATAGTGGCGCAATACCTTTCCCGAAATGTGTTTACCTCCTGAAGAGCCCTCGTCAACAGGGCTGAAAGAAGCTTGGTTGTGCAGCTTCTAGAACCAGCTATGAATCTAGCTTTGTATGGAGATTTATGCATTTTGGGGCTCCAGTAAGCTTTTGGTATGTCGGTATGATTGGTT
>JAVTVY010011288.1:0-55504 GCA_036873755.1 Hanleya hanleyi
GGACTGGACTATCCAGCAGTAATCCCACAGAGGACTATCCATCAGTAATAACATGGGACTGGTCCACCCAGCAGTAATCTCACACTGGAATGCCCTATGTACCAGTAATCCGACTGCACTGACCTATCCATCCTACATGGGATTAACTTTTGCCAGTAATCCCACATGGGACTGATGTTATTGTCTGTACCAGATAATCTATTCCAGACATTATTGTCTGTACTGCATCACTTATTCCAGACCTTATTGTTTGCTCTACATGTATGCTTTCAATACTGCTGCACCTTTGGCGGATGACCCCGCAAGGCGAGATGTTGGGGTTCTCCGAACGCTTGTTAAATTTTGCTGTAACTTTCAAGAAAGTAGCACAATCTGCAGACAGAGCTTGAGTATATCTAAATGTTCCCTTTCACACCTTCACAAAAATGTATGTTTTCTGTGGCCTTTTTTTCGTATATGTATCGGCACTTTGGGGCACTAAAGAGTATTCTTGTATTAATGTTGTGCAACATAGAGCTATGAGGCATTGGTAAATATGCGCCCAATGCAGCTTTATCCGGTGACATGGGTTGTACTCTGGTCGGACTCGGTTTTTGGACCAGTGTAGCAAGACTACGGTGCCTTATGCGTGATACGAGTCCGACTAGATTAAATAGAAGCATGGATCATAAACTGACTGGATGGAAAATAGCCGGTAAACTTCAAACACTAATCCCCTGTCTGCCACGCGCACCGCTTACGAGGGTCGCTTCGGGCTATGAGCCCGGGGTGACGTCAAAACAGCAAGCGCCTTATTGAATTCGCGGGGAAAAGTCCGCGGTCTGAAAAGGAAAAGTCGTGATATTTTTTGTCCGTGTAAGAGAAGAGCTGCTTTGCCTTACTATTCCTAGCTCCGGTGTAGCCTTGTTCTATACTACGTGAGAACAACGCTACGGTTGTAAACCAGTCACCAGATAGAGTTGTTGGGGAAATGTCGTACGAACCAATTGACCATTATCAATAAAATAATTCGATTCTATGTCCCCTTACCTCTCATAAAAGTACTTGTTTATGAGTGATTGTCCGTTTTTAGCTTGGCAAAAGATCTAAACTCGAACGAGGGGGGTAAAACTGTCCACATCGCCGCCATCTTGCATCGATCAGAACGCCGATTACGCGCCACAACAACTCGCGATAAACGCAACACGCACATGGTAAGATTTGACGCACACAACGGTAGACGATGGAGAATGGAGTGCTCAAACTGCCATTCTCTCTTTGAAAAAAACCCAAGCCAAAAGAGTTACAGAAGATCGAAAGTAGATTCCCGGTATACACCAAATACTGCGAAAGCACTATTTCCAGGCTTAAGTGGACAGAGTTTCATTTGTATTAATTGTTCAAAATCCAAGCATTGTCTCACAACCGTAGACAGAGGTATCGGAAGAAGAAAAAGACGACTCAGTTTTTTGTCACCCAGGAAGGGTGCCATCTCATTTTCTCCCATCGCGAAAAAGCAAGACAGTAAAGTGACACCCCAAAGATATGTCAAGGATGTCAGGAAATCTATAGTTTCAGCGATACAAAAGTCTCATTGCGAAAGTGCCATTCGCCACATGGTTCACGACAGTGAATCTGACAGAAATGCATTCATTTCAGTACTACCTGAGCTATTGAACAATGAGGTAAAAATCGTACAAGAAATGAATATAATTATACACAAAAATAATCGTCTAATCAGGGCCAAAGTATCTATACTGGAAAAATGATTTTTTTTTTCTTATGGAAAAATATATCTTGAATCCCTATAATTTATCTTTGAATATTTCAAAAGAGTGAAAATACAAATTTTGGTGGATATTCTTTGATCAAGTATTAAACTCGAGATGTCCTCGTATACTGACAAGAAGTCATATGACCCCACAGGTCAGTACACTGATTGCTTTTATATTTCAGCGATGATTTTGATGACTTTAATCTTAATTCCACCTAAAGAAATTCCAACCAGGGAATAATGGCAAATTTTTTTCACATTTTCAAACTTTTTTCCTGACTTCAAGATTAAACATTATCTATTCAATATATTTCAAAATTCAATTGAAGAAATGATGTAATTAAGGACCTACGAAGAAATTTGTGCACGGAAATAGGATTTAAGAGAAAATAAAATCAGCCCTCAGTATAAATTACTCCGACAATCCTTCCAATCACTGGAATTCCTCCGTGAGCTATGCCCTCCCATACTCACGCATTACATCTATGTCCAAATGAAGGCCAATTCCTAATATCTATGTTGCAATGTGCGCATCATACGAATGATGGTTTAATGTCGGGTTTACTTCCTCCCTTCTCTACCGCAAAGATTGTTTTTATTTTTTTATGGAAATGATATTTGAAAGAAAGAATAAATTATGCAGTAGCAGAAATCAAGCCCACAATTTTGTTTCAGAGCGTGTCCTACAAAGTCAAATACATCAGCTCAATAGTATACAATTGAAATTCATTCATTTGCTTTTACAAATTTAACACTTGAGCATAAACATCCATGTGGTTTCCATCAGGACGTGTAGTTCGAATAATATACCTCCTTGAGAAAACCTGATTCACAAATTGAGCCTTCATGTGTTGGATAAGCTTAAGGAATTGGGCTAATCACACATGAAGTATTTGTATGGTTTTCCTCTATTGCGAGTTCATTTTAGTGTTGGATTTTATAGGAACGCAGAGTTCACAGATTGAGCACTTTTGAGTTGTATGGTTGTTTTCTTTTGCATCTATTCTCCTAAGTGTCATTAGTATAGGAATATCTGTAATTTTCCCTGGGACTGGCCAAAAAAATTGAGTTCCCCCGGAAAGTTTGATTCACAGATTTAGCAATTGTATGGCTGTTCTCTCTTTTATGTATTCTCATAGGTGTAATAAGTACACGGGCATTTGTGTGGCTTTCCTCAGGACAGAGTTCGATTTTAGAAAATCCCTTGGGAAAGTCGGGTTCACGTATCGGGCATTGCATAGGTTTTTTCTCACGACTATTTTATCATTTGCTGAATAAGCTTGACGACTGGTGCTAAAATATAATCACACGTGGAGCATTTGAATGGTTTTCCTACAGTGAGAGTTCATTTAAGTAACCAGTGTCTTGAGAAAGCTGGTTCACACATTGGACACATGTATGGCTGTTCATTCTTTTATGTATTCTGATAAGTGTAATACGCGGATGGGTCACTGTTTTTTTTTTCCATGACACAGTTTGTCAGTATGCGTTACTTTTCCTCCTGTATGTCCACAAGTGTCAAAGCAGCAGATATCTTTTTTTTTGTATTCATAAATTATCAGTAGATTTTGGCCCTGAAAGTAATTCCCAACTGGGATTGTATTCTCCGATATGGTGAGTATGTAAGGCCCAGGCAATTGTTTGGTTGTGCCATGGTAAACACGCCAGTACAAATTCCACCATATGCGTGTTGCGTTTATCGCGAGTTGTTGTGGCGCGTAATCGGCGTTCTGATCGATGCAAGATGGCGGCGATGTGGACAGTTTTGACCCCCTCGTCCGAGTTTAGATCTTTTGCCAAGCTAAACACGGACAGTCACTCATAAACAAGTACTTTTATGAAAGGTAAGTGAACATAGAATCGAATTATTTCATTGGTTATGGTCAATTGGTTCGGCAAATAGTGCCCGTACGACATTTCCCCAACAACTCTATCTGGTGACTGGTTTACAACCGTAGCGTTGTTCTCACGTAGTATAGAACAAGGCTACACCGGAGCTATACTATTCCACACTAGTAACCCACAAAGGATATTCACGATATATTGCCGTTCAAAAAAAATGTCGTACTCTTTGCTAAAAGTGATAGTGTTCGCACGTCATCATTGCTCCCCGTTGAAACCGGGTTGTCGATTTTTTTTTTTCGTTCAATTCACAAACTTTGGAATCTCTAAAACAAGGAAAACAGGACAGAATTGTCCGTAATGTTTCAGTCAGTTCTCTTCAGTATACATTTCTGCGTGCATATTTCCAAAATTGGCCGAGAAAAGTTAAAATTAACTATTTTAAAGAATTATGAATGTGTTGGTTTGCCTTTCGTTTCGGGATAAATTTTGTACTTGAAAATTGAAAAATTGAAAATTGAAAACCAATTTTGAATCTTAAACGTTTTCTTAAAAATATACTATAATATCAGTGCATGGTTCGTTTTTGTGGTATCAAAAATGTGCTGAGGTCCGTGAATCGTAATTTAATTTTTTATTATTTTGGAGCCCCTATATAAAAATATTGCCCGCGAGGGGAAACAAAGCCCGATAAAAACGGCTACACGGTGTTCGCCTGGCGGTAATGTGCACTGTGGCTCTGGGCAGACGTATCGTGATTGTCCATGACTTCTGTGCTTGGAGACGCTGACCTGTGCCGTAGTGATCAATTTACGGGCAACATAAGGAAATAACAATGTTTTTTCCTTCAAATATTGTTTATAAAAAACTACTACCACAATACTTGTGTGTACAGTCTGATGAAGTTATGAGATATTTGTGTATTCAATTGACTGGTACATTTTCAGATCTTCTAATTCATCTTCTCAATATGGAATGACACCTGCAGTGTATTCAGGATGTAATGTTCAATGTGTTTGTTAATTTGGGATTGTTTGTGTTTGTGTTTCCAATTGTTTTTATTATGTAAAAAGTGGCACCTTTGAATACAAGCTGTCAATCTTCGAACGTTACAGTTGACAAAATAAATTGTTTCAATTGTCAAATAAACAGTGTGTCAGCCCTGCTCTTTTATCCTGTCAGCTTCATCATCAGTAAAATCTTCCCGAAGATCTCCACTCAATCCTCATCTTTCAATAATTCGTCTTTGGTGCACAATTTTCACAATTTGACCATAATTAGTACACAATACTTTAAGCGAGTATACATCCTTAAATTGACGCCTATCGCGGAATTGTGGGTAATCGCCGTGGAAACGACTCTGGCGGATGTAGACAGCTGGCTCATTACGCATGTGCGTTTTTCTAGACGGCATTATCAGCTTTCATCCTAAGGACCGATAGGGGCTATTGAAACCATAACCCGAAGCGCGCATGGATAGATAAACATCAAAGAAGAAGACAACTGTTTCCAATCCAGTCAGTGAATGATCCACGATAGAAGTGTGTTAAGGGTAGCTATCCTGTTAGAGGGTCAAAATTGGTCATTTTCTTATTTCTTCATTCAAATACTCAGTATTTCGTCTAGCATTTGGTGAAAAATGAATTCAAAATTATAATTAGAAGTGTTTCAATATTACGATTAAACATTTCGTTTCTGCGGCACCGGAAAAGTTCAACAGATTGAATTACAGGTGGTCCGATATTCAGGTGGGAAGAGATTAACCTTTCACGTGACTGGGTATTGTAAGTCTTTTATTGCTGACTGTGTGTATTGTATTGTTAACTGACTCGAAGGAACTGGCCACCCTAATAGTCTGTCGTGAGAATAGAACAGCAGTTTGCATGGGCTTGGCTACTGTTATTTTTGTCAGTTAAATTTCCCTATCCAAAACTCATTTCCGCAGTATTTTAGTAAGCTAATTATCTAGAAGTCCTACTCATTTACATTAATCTATCCCCTTCTGATGAGAACCATGCAAACCGTCCGTAGTTTTGTTTCTAATTATAGTATATACATATGAAAGTGTACTCAACGCAGTGACACTTCGCTCAGACACCCGCCGTGAAGTCATCCGCACAGGTGTAAAAATTTCTCAGGTTTTAGCAAGATTTTAAAGTTTAAATTGGATTTTAAACCGCCTTGATGAATAAACTTAGTGTAATAGTTATTAAAAATAAACATTTGACAATAGAATTCAAGCAAATTAGGATTAAATCATCAGATGTATAGCTGGACACATTTTGCCCGATATCTAGCCTTTCTTTCATTTTTTTACAAAATCCGAGATTTAAGCGTTTATTCATCGAAAAGTATTCGTGCAACGCGTTTGAAATTTGGCATGCTTGTAACTTATAAGGTGATCTAGTAAAATTATCTCATTTTTTGTAAGTTCGGCTTAGTTTTTTAAGTATTCAACTTTTAAGAAAAATGACCGTAAACTAGTAAGGTAAGGTTAACCATAGATTGCCCACTGAGACAGGCAGATATGAAAATATTGAACGGGAAAATAGACTGCGTAAGCTTTCCCGTAGAGTCCTATGGTTGCTTTTTAGTCGCCAGACGTCGACAATTCTTTCTACCTCTTGCATATCGCTCCAATGTAATAGCGGCGCTGTGGGAGATGAGTTTCATTTCTTAATAGAATGCCCAGCGTCAAAGAAAGATAGAGAAGAACTCATAACATGTTACTTCACTGAGCTAAAGACACAAGTCATATTGCGGCCTTGCTTAACGGAAATAGGAAAACAATTGGAAAACTGGTACTTTCTATCAGACGTGGTTTACAATTCACGAAAATTTGTTGAACCCCGCCATATAACATGCTGTAATTAAAACTGTTCTTCATGCTCTCCTGTAAACTTTGAACAAATAAATGATGCTGATGATGATTCGTCTCTGGTCCAGCGATAGTTCCCGCTTCAAAATTGGCTGATCGCCTCACGAAATATCCGAAATTCCAACTCTACTTGGAATCTTTCATTTAATATCCAGCCGTCGTTCATTAAATAATTTCCGCATTCATAATCCAAAGACCGGAGTAGTAGTATAAACCCCGAAAAAGGTCAACTTGACCTCTTTGCACTTAAATGACCTCAAAAATTTGCATATGACCTATGCGACAGCCAATCAGAAGCGAGTATTTTGACAAAACTACCCCAACACAGAAGAGTTTTAATCTAGGGGGAGGTAACTCTTGATGCACTCTTGTAGTTTTTGTCAAATGCCGGATTATCTTCCCTGATTCGAACATTTGCATATTAAATCTATACGAGAAAATGCCTGTATGGGGTATGGATGATCCGATGGGGTCGAATGAGGTATCATTGTGAAGCTTATGTGAGGGGGCATCTGAGGGGTTGGGTGTGAAATGGCGTCATTTTGCGCATGCGCGCTGGACCAAGGGTATGGAAATAGACGTTTTGGAGCTAGGGGAGCCCCTAATGGTCCGATGGGGTCGAGTGAGGTATCAAAGTGAAGCATTCGTGAAGAGGCATCTGATGGGCTGGACTAGTGGCTCGGCCGTTGTCACCATTCTGCGCATGCGCAGACAGGGAATTGTGGCAAAAGGGTATGGAGGTAGACGTTTTGGGATCTAGGTAAGCCACTAATGGCCCGATGGAGTCGTATGAGGTATCATTGTGAAGCACACATGAGGGGGCATCTGACTGGACTAGTGGCTCTGGCGTTGTCAACACCCTGCGCATGCGCAACAGGGAATTGTGGGAAAAGGCTATGGAAATAGACGTTTTGGGATCTAGGTAAGCCCCTAGTGGGCCGATTGGGTCGAGTGAGGTATCAGTGTGAAGCACACATGAGGGGGCATCCGCCTGGGCTAATATCTGGTCCTTGTTTAACATTCTGCGCATGCGCAAAGGGTATGGAAATAGACGTTTTGGGATCTAGGTAAGCCCCTAGTGGGCCGATGGGGTCGAGTGAGGTATCAATGTGAAGCAGTCGTGAAGGCCCATCCGACAGGATGGATGACACGTGGAACTGACGTCATTATGCGCATGCGCAGTAGACCAAGTGTATGTAAATAGACGTTTTGGGATCTAGGTGAGCCCCTAATGGGCCGATGGAGTTGTATGAGGTATCAATGTAAAGCAGTCGTGCAGGAGCATCTGCCTGGACTAGTGTATTGTCCGCGTTCAACATTCCGCGCATGCGCAGACAGGGAATTGTGGGAAAAGGGAATGAAAATAGACGTTTTGGGTTTAGGTGGGCCACTAATGGTCTGTTGGAGTCGAGCGAGGTATCAATGTGAAGCACACGTGAGGGTGCATCCGACTGGGTGGGTGTGGGGTAGGAATATCGTCATTCTGCGCATGCGCAGGCAGACCCTAGTATGGAAATATACATTTTGGGGCCGATGTGAACCACTAGTGGTCCAAATGGGTTGTGGGAGGTGTCAAAGTAAAGCTTTTGTCGGGTAGAATCAGAATGGTGTGTTTTTTTATTGCAAGTCGAGTCAATCTGCGTATGCGCAGTTGTGTGTAGTAACTAAAGTGGCCATTTTGGGGAAGTGAAGGAAAGTATTTGGTGTAGAGATGGACCACTATTGCTCCGAATGGTGTACTGGTGTATGCCTGAGCCGCATTACACGTGTGTGAGTGAGTGAGATTGAGTGAGTGAGTGAGAGTACTCTCACTCACTCACTCACCGTCGTTAGTGCGTCCATGCGTTAAGACGGGCGTTGGGGACGCCTTACTCACTAACTCACTCAGTCACTCACTCACTCACTCACTCACTCGCTCACTCACTCACTCACTCACTCACTCACTCACTCACTCACACTCACTCACTCACTCATTCACTCTGACTCACTCACACTCACTCACTCACTCACTGACTCACACTCGCTCACTCACTCACTCACTCACACTCACTCACATGTACAGACACCACCAATAATACCACCACATACACACACACCACCAACACCACCACCAACGCCACCACCAACGCCACCACCGGGCATGGTATCTCCCGTGTGGCAGAGCTCTTGGATCGGAGCTCTCGGAGCTCAAAGCTTGGGGTACTTGGAAATGACGTCATCGCAGGCATGCGCGTGTACCTGTGCTGCACCCTCGGAGCTCCGGAGCTCTTGGAGCTCGGAGCTCCGGAGCTCTTGGAGCTCGGAGCTCCGGAGCTCTTGGAACTCGGAGCACAGGCAGCACAGGCACACGCGCATGCCTGCGATGACGTCATTTCCGAGCACCGCAAGCTTTGAGCTCCGAGAGCTCCGATCCAAGCGCTCTGCCACACGGGAGCTACCACGCCCGGTGGTGGCGTTGGTGGTGGCGTTGGTGGCGTTGGTGGTGGCGTTGGTGGCGTTGGTGGTGGTGTTGGTGGTGTGTGTGTGTGTGTGGTGGTATTATTGGTGTGTAGTGGTGTCTGTACATATGAGTGAATGTGAGTGGGTGGGTGGGTGGTTGAGTCTCACTCACTCGCTCAATCTCACTCACTCACACACGCGTAATGCGGCTAAGGCATACACCAGTACATCATTCGGAGCAATAGTGGTCCATCTCTGCACCAAATACTTTCTTTCACTTCCCCAAAATGGCCACTTTACTTACTACACACAACTCCGCATGCGCAGATTGACTCGACTTGCAATAAAAAAAACACACCATTCTGATTCTACCCGACAAAAGCTTTACTTTGACACCTCCCACAACCCATTTGGACCACTAGTGGTTCACATTGGCCCCAAAATGTATATTTCCATACTAGGGTCTGCCTGCGCATGCGCAGAATGACGATATTCCTACCCCACACCCACCCAGTCGGATGCACCCTCACGTGTGCTTCACATTGATACCTCGCTCGACTCCAACAGACCACTAGTGGCCGACCTAAACCCCAAAACGTCTATTTCCATTCCCTTTTCCCACAATTCCCTGTCTGCGCATGCGCGGAATGTTGAACGCTGACGATACACTAGTCCAGGCAGATGCTGCTGCACGACTGCTTTACATTGATACCTCATACAACTCCATCGGCCCATTAGGGGTTCACCTAGATCCCAAAACGTCTATTCACATACACTTGGTCTACTGCGCATGCGCATAATGACGTCAGTTCCACGTGTCACCCATCCTGTCGGATGGGCCTTCACGAATGCTTCACATGGATACCTCATACGACTCCATAGGATCAAGAGTGGCCCACCTAGGCCCCAAAACATCTATTTCCATACCCTTTTCCCATAATTCCATGTCTGCGCATGCGCAGAATGGTGACAACGGCCGAGCCACTAGTCCAGGCGGATGTCCCCTCATGTGTGCTTCACATGGATACCTCACTCGACCCCATCGGCCCACTAGGGGCTTACCTAGATCCCAAAACGTCTATTTCCATGCCCTTTTCCCACAATTCCGTCTGCGCATGCGCAGAATGTTAAACACGGACCAGACACTAGTCCAGGCGGATGCCCCCTCATGTGTGCTTCACACTGATACCTCATACGACTCCATCGGGCCATTAGTGGCTTACCTAGATCCCAAAACGTCTATCTCCATACCCTTTTCCCACAATTGCATGCCTGCGCATGCGCGGAATGTTGAACGCGGACGATACACTAGTCCAGGCAGATGCTCCTGCACGACTGCTTTACATTGATACCTCATACAACTCCATCGACCCGTTAGGGGTTCACCTAGATCCCAAAACGTTTATTCACATACACTTGGTCTACTGTGCATGCGCATAATGACGTCAGTTCCCCTAGTCACCCATCCTGTCGGATGCGCCTTCACGAATGCTTCATATGGATACCTCATACGACTCCATAGGACCAAGAGTGGCCCACCTAGGCCCCAAAACATCTATTTCCATACCCTTTTCCCATAATTCCCTGTCTGCGCATGCGCAGAATGGTGACAACGGCCGAGCCACTAGTCCAGGCGGATGCCCCCTCATTGGTGCTTCACACGGATACCTCACTCGACCCAATCGGCCCACTAGGGCCTTACCTAGATCCAAAAACGTCTATTTCCATACCCTTTTCCCACAATTCCCTGTCTGCGCATGCGCAGACTGGTGACAACGGCCGAGACACCAGTCCAGGCGGATGCCCCCTCATGTGTGCTTCACACTGATACCTCACTCGACCCAATCGGCCTAGATCCCAAAACGTCTATTTCCATAACCTTTTCCCACAATTCCCTGTTTGCGCATGCGCAGGGTGTTGACAACGCCCGAGCCACTAGTCCAGTCAGATGCCCCCTCATTTGTGCTTCACAATGATACCTCATACGATTCCATCGGGCCAGTAGTGGCTTACCTAGATCCCAAAACGTCTATCTCCATACCCTTTTCCCACAATTCCCTGTCTGCGCATGCGCAGAATGGTGACAACGGCCGAGCCACTAGTCCAGTCAGATGCCCCTTTACGAATGCTTCACAATGATACCTCATACGACTCTATCGACCCATTAGGGGCTCACCTAGCTCCAAAACGTCTATTTCCATACCCTTTGGCGACCGTGCATGCGCAGAATGACGCTATTTCAACCCCACACCCAGCCCATCAGATGCCTCTTCACGAATGCTTCACTTTGATACCTCACTCGACCCCATCGGACCATTAGGGGCTCCCCTAGCTCCAAAACGTCTATTTCCATACCCTTGGTCCACCGCGCATGCGCAGAATGACGCTATTTCAACCCCACACCCAACCCCTCAGATGGCCCCTCACATAAGCTTCACATTGATACCTCATACGACCCCATCGGATCATCCATACCCCATACAGGCATTTTCTCGTATAGATTTAATATGCAAATGTTCGAATCAGGGAAGATAATCCGGCATTTGACAAAAACTACAAAAGTGTATCAAGAGTTACCTCCCCCTAGATTGGAACTCTTCTGTGTTGGGGTAGTTTTGTCAAAATACTCGCTTGTGATTGGCTGTCGCATAGGTCATATGCAAATGTTTGAGGTCATTTAAGTGCAAAGAGGTCAAGTTGACCTTTTCGGGGTTTATACTACTACTGACCGGATTCATATAACGGCATTACCACCTAACTTTTAAAAAACACACACAATAATAGTTTCATAATAATAGTTTTGCAACAGAGATGCAGTTAACAATTTTTCAATGATGCCGACAACACCTCGTGATGTTCCAAAAATATGAATCCGTATCGCTAATCAGTATGCTCAATCCATATGAGTTTGGTAGTGCAGCCTCCTGGTAAATCCCAGCCTTCTCTCATTAGTAATCTCACTCTAGGCACCTGTTATCTCGATGTAAGATAACATTTAAATCCATAGATTTAACGCACATTGAAGTATCAGTTCCTTGTCGTTACGTTCAGAATATAAATGACTATAGATGAATTTCTTCCTCTGTGTATCTGCGTGTCTGTTTAGACCCTTATGGCAAATCATGGTTAATTTTCAGCCAATCGGAGAGCTTCTGATCTTATGAATATTAATGAGTGTTAAAACTATACCATACGATATGATATTGCATATGCTTATCTATATACGATTATTGCTTTATGAATAGCGATATGCGGGAATATATAAATTATACGTTAAAATCGTAGATATAGTTTAAACATATTTCATTGATTCAAAAAACCATTGTTTTCTTCCCTAGAGCGGTAAATACACTCGACTACAAATACATTGTCATTCGCAATAAAAAGAAAACAAACGTTACATCAACGGGAAGTAATGCAATTGCACAGTTCTTCAGATTTTCGATCCACGTCGTCCCTGTGCATGTCGACGGCTTTGTTCACCGCGATGTCCCAAAAGCTGTTGTTATCGTCATCCTCGGATACGTCATTGTCCTCATTTTCGACGTCATCGTCAATATCGTCACTGGGTGGCTCGCTGGTACATATCATGAATCGTTAAGATTCTTGGTATGTGCTTTAGCATAGGTTTACCAGAAGACTATTCTGTGAAGTCATGTGACGCAGTCAGTATGTCGGCACCTCTTCCCACTTCCCTTATATGTGTTGTAATTTATTCCTGTATATGGCGAGATTCTGCTGGTGGACGTTTCGTCCCCGAGGCCCGCCCCCTGTACAGACCTTTTGGTCTTTGATATATGTTGGCATTTGTGGGAAGTTGATGCTGGGTCGACATCGGGCCTTACAGACTAGTCTTTTGTGTTAATTGCCGTCATTTACATCTGACGACGATACAGCTCACCAATCTCCAATGTACGAGTTGTCACAGCGAAACAGCTCACCAATTACCAGTATACGAGTTGTCGGAGCAGTTCCATCATAGCTCTCTAGATTTGTATCTAATACCGCTTATGCCGGTGCTAGGGGCCGTGTGGTCATATCATCCAAGTTGCCACATGAACAGGTACAATAAAAGCGTACCTGAGATACAACACATATCATGAATCGTTAAGATTTTTGGTATGTGCTTTAGAATAGGTTTACCAGAAGACTATTCTGTGAAGTCATGTGACGCAGTCAGTATGTCGGCACCTCTTCCCACTTCCCTTATATGTGTTGTAATCCAGTATATCCATGTCTCTCGAAGACAGCGCATGAAAAGGGGACTGTCCTTGCGTTCAGGTCGGTATCGTTCTGTCGAATGACGGCTATCGCGAGTTCGACGAGTGTTTATTCTCAATTATTCGTTCGAACACGTGTTTCTTTTGAGCGATAGCTCTACCATACGCGTCATCCCAGATTAAGTTGGGAGTTTTCAACCCACAGGCTGATCGTTCGATATTCATATGAATCGGATCATTGACCAGAGATTTCATACCCGCGACTAGTTATAAGTACTGTCTTCGTAAACACCGTCGCAGTAGAGGGATCAATACATTATGCGCCAAGATTTCGGATTTTTTCTTTCGCTTCGAGTTTCTTCTCTACTTTCCCGTCCATACTGGTTTAAAGAGATGTCGCCATATCCCCTTATCGACATATTCTTCGGGGAATCCACAGAGGGGCCTGGCCTGAATCTTGACTGTATCTCGGTAGTTACTGGTTGGATATAGAAGTCGCTCCGTCTCCCGCGGACTAAGGGCATGCGTTGATAGTAAGTATGGGGTTTGTTGACCGATCGGCGTTTTTACGGAAATGGGTGACCCAGTGTAGCCGTCTGTTGCGTGAATGTTATCGAATGTTGCGGATGGATATCGAATGTCGATTGTCTCGGACACCCGAGAAACCTGTTCATTCGATTGATGCGATGGCAAGGGATACGCGTGTCCGGGATTGGACGGTTGTGGGCTCTGTCGCTGGTCAATAGGTCTGAATCGCGCTCCCAGGACAATAGGTTTGTCATCAGTCTGCGTGTGTCGGGAGTATGGGTTTTTAAACTGATCCGTAGCTGCGACTAACAGCTCTGTGAAAAGTTTGCATGAAATTTTGGGGATAAATTCGTCTCCCGAAGATCCAGATTTGAAATCTGTCGATGGGGTTGTTGAAAAGAACAAAGTAATGACAGTTTAGATCGATATCCCTGGACGCCTTACCTTGAGGGAAAAGATTCTGAGTCAGAAAGACGACGGAGAGATTGCGATGACGGACCCTTTGGTGAATAGGTCCGCGATTTTAGAATTTTCCTTGGCCACGCCCATAAGGTCATCGAGCACGATTATATTGACCTGGGCGGAATCGAAGTAATATGGTTCGTTTATGTCGTGAGGAATTCCTGGAACGAAGCTCACGTTGCTCACTCGTGTATTCCCGTACGCGCTCTGCCATTGGCTATAACACCATACAACGCGTGTCGGAGCTAAAGTTGCCATTCCTCTAAGAATGTCAGGATGTTTTTCCGCACGAGGACGGACCGCTCACCGTCATCGTATAGGGATGGTCCAATACTCTAGTTTGAGATGTCGATCGTTCTGGACGTTCAAATTGTGCGTTATCCAGACTTCTTTGCGTGGGTTGACATTCGTCTGCGCTATTTTTATGTAGAGAAAGTAAATGTCTACGCAGATTGAACTGGCTGAACAATAACTTCGAACACAAGTGGCATGCGTGAGCCATGGCTCTCGTCTCCTGCGACACCCATCGTATAATGAAGGCTCACCGATGTATGTAGTGTTCATATGAAAGAGCTTGGAGCTCGGGGATGGGAGAGATGGGAGAGCTCGGAGCTCTGGGATGGGGCAGTGGAGAGCTCGGGAATCGGGCAGTGGAGAGCTCGGAGCTCGAGAATGGGGTAGGAGCTCGGAGCTCGGCAGGGAGCTCGGAGATGGGGAGTTCATAAACGAGTACATAAAAGACAGCGCTATGATATACAATGATATTATTTATATATCCACGAAGTACAAATGCAAATGGTCCCGTTTTGAAGTAATGTCAGAGATTTCCCAAGTTTATGGTTTCATGTTCTTTGGATATATCGTCCTCTTACGCACCAATGAACATGAAAATATTCACAGCCTTTTCACTGGTATTTGTTCACTCTCCATTATCGTTGAACACACGTGATCCCGTCTCAACGGTTATCATATATTCACTTGCGTAATGGAGAACGTTCAAGGCTTTGTCGACGTCCTCTACACAGTTCTTCAAATTTGACCGCCTAGACAGGTCCAAAGTCTGTCCGGCTTTTGTGGGATAGATTTTTTTGCGCTTATACTCCTTCGTCTTCCAGCGGCGAACATGAATTTAACCCATTCCTTGGTAGAAGTTGTAACTCAGGTACACGTCTTCTGACAACAGTACAGGGTCGGCATTGAATACGCGTTTCGCGCTCAGGTCCTCGATCGCAACGATATAGTCCCGCGTTAAACGTACGGTCATTATACCGAGCAAAGGGACGGAGTCAGACACATCTTTACTCTCGGAGGCGTGCCCTTTTGAGTTCCCCACATTGATGAAGACGTTGTGCCCCAAATGGAACCCAGTGACGGACCTGTAGACGACATCAACGATCGACGTCTTCTTAAGTTCACGCTGTAGCAGTTGGGCTAATGTAATGTTGCCAGTCTTCTGTAGAGCTTCGGCAACCGCATAAAAGGCTCTCGGACCTCGTTTAGGTATCAAGTTCAACAGATGCCGGACTCGTCCACTCGTTGTCTTCACAACAATGTTTTCGTACATTTCCATCGTTAATATCATATTTTGCCTAAGCAATGATATTGTGGACACACCTGTTATTTCTTTGATGAGAATCAAAAGGTTTTTGCGAATTGCTTGTTGCTGGACCTCTTCCATCGTGCTATCAGTGGCGCGTTCGAGAAGTAGCGAGAGTATGCTACGTGAAGACAATTAGTGTTTATATACAATTCCAAGGCTGCACACTGCGCATGCGGATTCTATCGACATACCGATTGACAGATGCACATATCTGACGATGCCGGGAAAAGCGGTTTCAAGTTTGGACTTGTCAGTCACGGTGAGTGCTATCTTTCCTCTCGTAAAGTCTGCATTTCTAAGTTGTGCGGAAGACAACCATACATGTCTTTGAGAGTATGCGTTACAAAGAAATGTATTCCTTCTCTAAGTTAATATACGGCACTGTGAAACATCTCTTGAGCTTCCACATTCGTTTTAGGAGTAAACGAAGGTTAGACTTCCGATCATCCGTCTTCAGTTGATTTTCTCGCCAGTCCCGATTCTGGAATTCCGATAGCCACCACTTCTTCGTCTTTGTCTATGTCTCTCAATCATTCATCTATGGGTTTCTCTCCATCGAGACATTATATCGCCTTGCCAAAGAAGACGAAAACTCGGTCGCCAAGATCTAATCCTGTGTTGTACTTCTCATCCATTTGCTCCATAATAGGGATGAGATGCAGAGCGTATATCAGGATAATCTATATTCAACAAGTGTATATATATACGCTTTCCTTCATCAAAGGGGCCGGGTTATGTGATCACCTGGATGATGTGGTTATTCCCTCTCGCTTCCAAAACAGCTATGAATGTCCTGATAGCAAGTGATCCTCGTTTCCTCTATTTCGTCCAATAAAGCATCACCCCTCTCTTCTACGGTAAAGATAAGATTAACGTAATTTAACTGTGACTTAGTTGATGTTCTGTTTTGCTTCAATAATTCAAAAAAAAATTTAGTTTATTTCATTCAAATGATTTCCTCATTAATCCCAGTATAGACAAACGCGTACCGACAGTAGAATATCTCGGTTTAGAAAGCAAAAGAAAGCGAATGGGGGAATAGTACCCGGAAAAACTACATTTCAGCGTATCTTTCCGCTGAATAAGCGAATATATTATTTTGCAAGACTAATTCGTGGATCCGACACAAAAATCTTCTAAATTGTCGGTAAACTTTAGTTCTCGTGGTTAAACATAGAACGTCAAACAATTCATATCAAATAGTCTGACAAAATCAGTAACGAGGCCTCATTAAGACGACCCCGTTAAGTTTTAAAACCGTTAAATAAAAAAAACACATATGCTTTCTAAAGTCTGAAAAGGCTAAGCTCCTCGATATCTTCCTTACATATCTTAAAACCCCGAAAAAGTCGAATTATCAAAATAATACTACCGTACTTAATATATCTACCAGGGGAAGTGGTTTCTTAAGATGGTACAACATATTCCCCAATCTTTTTGCCTTGAATCAATAAAATATGTTTAAACTATATCTACCATTTTAACATATAATTTTTATATTTCCGATCCGTCGCTCAAGTATGAGATCAACTAAACCGAATCCCCGATACTCTGACATGATCAGGACATCAGATTACAAACTCAATGAATCGAAAGCTCTCGGGAAAAAAAAATAGCGGCTACTCGATCAGAAAAAAATGAAGATCTGTGATAGTGCTAAATAGAAAACAAAAACAACTGATTATAGAGCTAAGTGCGTCGGCGTATGAGTTTGTTTCGAACTGTATTGAAGAACATTATGAACGCAAAAAATCACTAAATGAGGTGAACACATCTATAACTGGGGAAAATGACAAGAAGGGAAAATGATGTGGTAAAACCATGAAGTTCACCTATGTAACTGATGACCCAAAAATGAAAGCATCTTCCCTAAATTTCTATAATACCACAAGCAGAATCCTCGTTAACGGAAATCTTGAACCCATCCGACTCTATCTGACAGAACTAAAGAGAACAGTGGATCCTCGCACTGATCTTGATGAACTGGATGACAAAATTAGGATCCGCATCGACCGTTATCAGACCCAAGAAGTTGACTCGATTCCTCGCCCCCTCAGTGTGTTGAAATTGAAAATCTGGTGAGTGATGGTGACAGTGAAGGTAGCACTAGCATCTATGTTGTAGAGAATACATGTAGCATTCTACCATGGGGCAGGCTTTCAAATGGAGACACAGAACTTCATACTGCAATACAACCCTTGACAAAGCCTTCACGGAAATGATTGACAGCCCCGCACCTCTCCTAGATACTGGTATCATTAGGGTGCAGCCTGAAGATACCGATTTACTGAACTGTGACAAAGTCCTGGACTGTATTCACCATCCTGCAGTTATGAAGATGCACACAGCAAAACCGTCGACAGTGATAGCGAATGTTTGTCACGTGGACCACTCCACAACGTTAACCCTCCGAGGGATGATCCAAAACGTGTTTCATGTGGCATCCAGTGCGATGATCCTGCACTCAAAACACTGGTGAATGTAGAATCATCAGTCTTTGACCTACTACTAGAAATAAATAGAGGCCTCAAGGACTTTCAGGTTCAGGAAATTGTAAGCATCCATAATTAAGTCCCCCTTATACAAATAAACCAGATTCTCAAGCAGATCCTTGAACAGATCACATCTCTCACCAAGAAAGTTAACCAGTTAACCAATACGACGAACCAAAAAATTTCTGAAATTTCGCAGGGCCTCCCTTCGTAGCTCAGATTCTGAACAGACCAATACATTCTGAATCTTCGTCTCAGATAGAATGTCCACTTACCTGTGAGTCCTCAACCGATCCATGTGAAGACTTGACCCCATCTGAATCACCTATCCCAGAGGATGACTTGCGTTGTGCTCCTGATATCCAGCCACGCCCAATCACAGTTATGACAGAAGTGAAGGAGCTTAATCGCATTCCGAAACCTACCATGCTCACTAACTCGGGTAACATATACTGGTACCTAAATCACAAATTATTCAGGACAAGAAGCCTAATGTGTTACTCTACGAGTACAAGACCTCGGACTGATGTACTGATCCAATGGTTGCGAGAAAGTATCGTACGCTATATATGTTAATCAAAGCGAACGCCCATTTCTGTCTAGTCCGCTTTGATCACTTGATTGACAGATAGAGTGCGAAATGCTTTCGCAACACGCCAGTTTTATTATGTGAGCGCGGGAGGCGGGGGAAGAGAGAGTGACGGTGTATTTTATTCACTGTCAAACTGTCATTACTGTCAAACAGTTTTGATCATGTTGATCTCTGAATGCATATTAAAACCATCTCATGTCTGTACATTTTTCAAGCCACGCCCTGTCTACTCCATGACCACGTGGACCTGTAAGGGCATCTCTATGTAAATACGTGGTCACTGATCCGGAATAAATGCCCAGTGGTACGTCCAGGGCTTAACTGAAAGAAATAAAAAATTTAAAAAAATGTACTGATCCAATGGTCCAAAGCTCAGGATGACGTGTCTCATGAAAACATCTGGTCTCTTCCGCACACCCTACCTGTAGAGAACAACTACAATATAAAGTTTTACATAAATTATTTCCTTGTAACCCAATCTGATTAAAACTCCGACTTAATAACCACTCCACTGTGGGACATGTCGCTAATTAAGATCTGGGACAGTCCCTATAACAAATCCGTCAGATGAACTCCGAACCAAATAGTTTCCCGGTCAAATAGTCGCCCAATGAGACGCCTCGTAGTATCGCGTGTCTGCTTCTCTCCTAATATTATCGTTGTTGTTGCAATGCAGTTATGAACTGATTTTATGAAACAAAATAACCGTACCTATATATCCAGCAGTAAAGAAATATCCCTTGATCTTTTCACCTGGTCTGTCATTGAAGAGAGCAACGGGAAGCAAATAATAATCTTCGGTGATGGCCCATGGACTGAAGCCGAGAACTTCGTCAGTCGCCTGCATGGATTGGATTTTTCTGTGCCTCGTCCGTACACTCGGCAACATAAAGATTTCCCGTAGCCGGTGGGAAGAACGGCTATACAATGTAAAAAGCATCTGCAGTTACTCCTGCTTTAACGCCGGCAGGTCAAATTCATGACACATCATAATTTTCGATCTCGCCTTGAACTTCGCCGCCACTGAATGTAGGCACCCCTTCGCCTGTTGAGGCTGGACTGTGATTGGTCGCTAGTCTGACATGCGCGACAGATTTAATATAGGGACTGTCCCAGATCTTAATTAGCGACATGTCAGATAGAGGAGCGGTTATTAAGACTGAGTTTTAATCAGATTGCTTGTAACCAGTACCTTTGTAGGCGACTCAAGGTGAAAGAACATCCAACGTGCAACACATGCGGTTTAGAAGATACTATTGATCATTATTTCACAGAATGCTATATTTTGGACTGATGTTAGGAATTTTTTGTAGTCACACAAATATTGTCATAGCTGACAACGAACTTTTGTATGGATACTATAACACAGAGCGAGTTCAGTCATTAGTTAACCACTTCATAATGCATGCAAAGGTTTTCATCTACAGATGTCATGTAACAGAGAAGGGTCCGTTTTTCAAAGTTTTTATTGATGAATTAAAGTGGAATGTACACATATTAAAGAAAGTATATGCAGCCAATAAGATAGCACGGCTGTATTCAGCGATTTTTACTTAAAGTGCCTCACACGATTTTGTAAATTGATAAATCTGAATACTTCAAGTGAGTAGCTTGTCCTTGAGGGGGAGAGGGTGGAGGGTTATATATGCATAATATATTTCGTTTTGTATTCCGCAAATATATTGAAATAAGAAATATATTGGTGTTAGATGTTATATCTGATCTTTATATATAATTTTCTACCCTAACACCCAGGTTACGTGGGTATTGTGAGGGTATATTGTAAAACCGTAGCCAGAAGAATTAATGAATAAATGCGCAATGGCTTGTTCCAGGGCTTAAACAAAAAAAAGTACTAATCCTGGGGCTAGGGGCCGTATGGTCATATCATTCAAGTTGCCAAATGAACAGGTACAATAAAAGCGTACCTGAGATACAGCACATATCTCGAATCGTTAGATTCTTGGTATGTGCTTTAGAATAGGTTTACCAAAAGACTATTCTGTGAAGTCATATGACGCAGTCAGTATGTCGGCACCTCTTCTCACTAACCTTATATGTTCCTACGAAGTAGGCTACAGATCGCAAATTGTCCGGTAATGAGTGAGTGAGTCAGTCCATCTGAATCCTTTCGTCGGCAAAATAAGGAGAACCGTTGACATTAGAACCTTGATTTTTGGCATGAACGTGCATTAGGGCATTGTTACCAGCAAGTTCTGATCTGAAATAATTCTGATTAAAATTAGATTTATAATTAACACTTCAGTATATTGTAATAGATACATACCATCCATGTGGCCTTTAACAGTATCATGTTCCTTTTATGACCATGAAGCCTTATCAGTGGATTTAAAAGTCATTAAGGCTTGTCCTTGGAACAAACACAGAGAGAGGCTCTATCGAGCCTTGTGGTTTTTAACAGTGATTTATATCCAAGCCCACTGAGATAAGGCTGGTTTCTACTCTGCTGCTTGTCACATCAAATTACAGTGGTCGGTGTCCTGTCAACTATTCTGGAACATTTCCTAGCTTAGACATTAAACTGCCCGCTAAACTTGCCATCAAATGTGATCAGGCTGGGAGTACAAGAATGTGCGGTGTATTTTCTGTGGACTGTGTAGGCTGCACAGTCTGAATGAAGACAGCCTAGCAGAATTAGTTAAAGCTAGGTGGTTTAACGTTTATCAATGAAGAAAATCACCGATCAACCGCCATAGAATATAATGTGAAACAAGAAAACCGGAATAGTACATTCATCAGATTGCCGATGCCCAAAATGTGTTGTCTCATATATCTAGATAACAACGTGATGTAGAGATGCTATTTATTCGTCTTTGTACCGGTTATACTCAGGAGAATGACATAGAATCATTATTATCTTGTGCATAGAAGGTGTTGGTCGTGAGTTGAATTACCGTAAACTACATAAATGCTACCCTTCTACTATAGTGATATATATAAAAAATTGTCGTATTGTTGGGAAAATAATGTGATTCAAAAAGTTGTTTTGATCCTGTACAAGGGCACTGAAAACCATTAAAGAGATGTAAATGTATTTTCACACGTAAAGCTTGAAATCTACTGAACCTATATTATTCAATCTGTTTCTTTTAATTAGAAAATTGTAAAATTAAATCGGCGAGTGTTATTTATTTTGGAATGAAGGCGCATTAGGAGACTGTTACCAACAAGTTCTGAGCTGACCTACTTTTGATTAAAATTTCAGTGCCCATCTTAATATATGCAGGATTTCAACTGGGTGTGGGGATTTCCAAGAGTTCAGTTCGCGTTCGAGTCCTAATGCCTACTGTACTTCGTAGGTCCTGTGACGTTAGTCACACTGCCATGTGTTGTAATTGAACAGGCAAATAGTCGACGACCCGAACAACTAGAACTACTTACAGGAGTATGAAATGAAGAAAGAAACTAGAACAAATGTGTGATAAGAAAGGAGAGGGTGCTATAAGATCCAGATGTAGGTGGTTAGAGAAAGGAGAGAAAAGTTCAAAATACTTCTTTAATTTGGAAAGAGCAAAATCTGGAAAGAAAAGCATAGATGAGCTTGAATCAGAAAAGGATAAGCTAATCACAGATCAATCAGAAATTTTAAAACAAGTAGAAGCTTATTATCTGACCTTTACAATTCTAAGCAGGGTTTGTAACTATGACTTAACATTTCCTAGCAATGTTCCAACTGTCTCAGCAGAACATAGTATGTTCATAGAAAATGAACTTTCAGAAGATGAGCTAAAAGATGCACCGTCCAAAATGCCTATGAATAAGTCGCCAGGGTGTGATGGTCTTTCCGTCCAATTTGACAAAAAAAATTAAAACATTATATATCGAATCTTTGAGGCAGTAGTAGTGCTTTGAGTAAGTACTGGCGTTTTAACAATATCTTAGCGCAGAGAAGTTATAACCCTACTTGATAAACCGGATAGGGACCCAAAACTGTTAAGTATCTGGCGACCAGTGACTTTGTTGAATGTCGATTATAAAACATTATATAGCATTAGTCAACAGAATAAAGCCGCATTTAGACACAACGCACAAATTGGTTTTATTAAAGGGAGATACATTGGGGAAAATCTCAGGTTTATTCTTGACCTCATGAAAGATGAAGATTATGCTGACAATTGGCTTTTATCACTGGACTTTGAAAAAGCCTTCCATTCAGTAGAGTGGTCGTTTATCGACTTTGCTTTGCAAAAATTTAACTTTGGCTCAGAATTTCGACAACAAGTGAAACTTCTGAAAACGGATGTATTCAGCAGAGTAATTAACAAAGGTAGATCAACGAATTGATTCAGATTATATAGAGGTACAAGACAAGGCTGCCCAGTGTCGCCATATATATTCATTTTATGCGCTGAACAATGCCGGTGCTAGGGGCCGTGTGGTCATGACATCCAAGTTGCCACATTTACAGGTACAATAAAAGCGTACTTGAGATCCAACACATATCACGAATCGTTAGATTCTTGGTATGTGCTTTAGAATAGGTTAACCAGAAGAGTATACTGTGAAGTCATGTGGCTCTGTCAGTATGTCGGCACCTCTTCCCACTTCCCACTTCCATTATATGCGTTGTAATTATAAACAATGAAGTAAGAAACGATGAAGAAATTCAGGGGATAGTTGTCGGGGATGTTGAGGTGAAAGGTGTTTATTTTGCGGATGATCTGATGTAATAATTCAAAACTTGAAATCTGTTGAAAAGGCAGTTGAGAAATACAAAAGATTCGAGAAACCCACGGGGATATACCTCAATTTGCTTAAATCAGTCTTGTTCCCACTCTCTCCACGTAATATTAACGGGTTGACAGCGCCATGTGGCCTTGCAATTGTAGAAAAACGAGTTAAGGTATTAGGAATAGTGATTAGTCATGATAAAAGTGAAATGAGAAGAGAGAACCTTGAAAAACAATTAAAGAAGGTAAAAACAAAGGTCTAATAGAAACTTGACCATGTACGGTCGAGCACTGTTGAGCAAAGGCGAAGGAATATCAAGATTAACATATCTGACTTCTGTTCTCTCCACGACTCGTAAATTTCGTTCTCAAGTTAACAAAGAACTGTTTAGTTTCGTTTGGAATTACAAACAAAAAAGGTGAAAAGGTCTGGAGTAGGAACAGGTTAGACTGGGGACTAAAAACTAGAGATTTCAATTTACATGACCAAGCTCTGAAACTAAACTGGCTACATAGATATTTTGACGATAGGCCTAGTTTTTGTAAATTATTAATGAGAAAAGCATTTGATCAATATGATGGATTGGAATTTTTGCTGCAGTGTAACTGCAAGGCTGAAAAACTGGAACTTTCAAAGTTTTACAAGGTAATTTTGCTTGCATGGAGTAAAATTAGATATTACAGTGAAGTTGATCTTTATAATAAAATCCTGTGGAATAAACAAAATATTCTTGTCCGTAAGAAGCGAATATTTTTTTCAAGGTTTACGGTACGCTGCAATTAACTTTGTTAACAATTTATTCAACCCACATGGTAGATTGATGGCACTTCTAACAGCTGGAGGCAAACTTTTATTTTGTCACAGATTTTAAGCTGTGCTATAATATAATTAAGGCAGTGGTTCCCTTTGTTGGATCAAATGTATATAACCGAAACATGGATGACGTAGAAATTACTTTAAGCATTCCTAAGCTGAATGGGATCAAGTTGGATATTCCTACGAAGTAGGCTACAGATCGCAAATTGTCCGGTAATGAGTCAGTCAGTCGGTCAGTCCATCCGAATCCTTTCGTCGGCAAAATAAGGAGAACCGTTGACATTAGAACCATGATTTTTGGCATGAACGTGCATTAGGGCATTGTTACGAGGAAGTTCTGAGTTGACCGAATTCTGATTAAAATTTGATTTATAATTTTTTTTTTATTATTTATTGATGGCTCAGCGAGTACACTGTCATGCCCATCGGGAAGCCTTGGCTGTATGTTTCACTGTATACACAGTGGTGAGATATGCCATCCGTAATTTTTTCCTACGAAGTAGGCTACAGATCACAAATTGTCCGGTAATGAGTCAGTGAGTCAGTCCATCCGAGTCCTTTCGTCGGCAAAATAAGGAGAACCGTTGACATTAGAACCTTGATTTTTGGCATGAACGTGCATTAGGGCATTGTTACCAGCAAGTTCTGATCTGAAATAATTCTGATTAAAATTAGATTTATAATTAACACTTTAGTATATTGTTATAGATACATACCATCCATGTGGCCTTTAACAGTATCATGTTCCTTTTATGACCATGAAGCCTTATCAGTGGATTTAAAAGTCATTAAGGCTTGTCCTTGGAACAAACACAGAGAGAGGCTCTATCCGAGCCTTGTGGTTTTTAACAGTGATTTATATCCAAGCCCACTGAGATAAGGCTGGTTTCTACTGTGCTGCTTGTCACATCAAATTACAGTGGTCGGTGTCCTGTATAGCAGATACTATAGTATATTATTGCATGCCTGTCAACTACCCTGGAACATTTCCTAGCTTAGACATTAAACAGCCCGCTAAACTTGCCATCAAATGTGATAAGGCTGGGAGTACAAGAATGTGCGGTGTATTTTCTGTGGACTGTGTAGGCTGTACAGTCTGAATGAAGACAGCCTAGCAGAATTAGTTAAAGCTAGGTGGTTTAACGTTTATCAATGAAGAAAATCACCGATCAACCGCCATAGAATATAATGTGAAACAAGAAAACCGGAATAGTACATTCATCAGATTGCCGATGCCCAAAATGTGTTGTCTCATATATCTAGATAACAACGTGATGTAGAGACGCTATTTATTCGTCTTTGTACCGGTTATGCCCAGGAGAATGACATAGAATCATTATTATCTTGTGCATAGAAGGTGTTGGTCTTGAGTTGAATTACCGTAAACTACATAAATGCTACCTTTCTACTATAGTACTATATATAAAAATTTGTTGTATTGTTGGGAAAATAATGTGATTCAAAAGTTGTTTTGATCCTGTACAAGGGCACTGAAAACCATTAAAGATATGTAAATGTATTTTCACACGTAAAGCTTGAAATCTACTGAACCTATATTATTCAATCTGTTTCCTTTAATTAAAAAATTGTAAAATTAAATCGGCGAGTGTTATTTATTTTGGAATGAAGGCGCATTAAGAGACTGTTACCAGTCTGAGCTGACCTACTTTTGATGAAAATTTCTGGTGATTTTTGATGAAAATCACTGGCGATTCTGACTTGGGCGGTGCCCATCTTAATATAGGCAGGATTTCAACTGGGGGTGGGGATTTCCAAGAGTTCAGTTCGCGTTCGAGTCCTAGTGCCTACTGTACTTCGTAGGTCCTGTGACGTTAGTCACACTGCCATGTATGAAATAGGAAATGCTAATTTTCCATCATTTGTTAGTGCATTATCTACACCGCTATGCCAGCCTTAATACACACAATTCAGTATATTGGTATAGATACATGTAAACTGTGGCCTTTAACGTGTATCCTATTTCACATCCAAACATTTCATCACTGACCACAGCAGGCTTCAAATTCAGGTCAGATTACTCACTGATGGTGAAATATTGTCTTTTTGAATTTGGTGCTAATACTGTTATATGGAATATGAAATAGGTCTTTGGATTATGGACGCGGATATTCTCTAATGGACGACGGCTGGATTATGAATGACGGACTAGACGCTTGTAATCCTACATCAACCAATTAAGTCAGCGTGGTGCAATAACCCAGCAGAAGAAAGAAAGATGTGGTATCATCCTTCAGATTAGTCTGTGTGAGCGACAATGATAACAGTTTGCTGAGGGCGAAACAAAGCCATGATGACATGTTTAAAGGGTCTTCTTTTGGTAGAATTTAACTAGATAAAGTAACTTTGATCATGATGTGGAAATATGATAACTTGAGTTTTTTTTGTACCTCTTGAATATTGACTAGGCCTATATATCACACTTGGATATAATTTAAACAAAAAATTACATGTGTAAACAAAATATGTCTAAATTTTTCTTGTCATTTCAAATCTTGATCCATTTTGATTCCTTGATTAGGGGATACAGAATCACTGCCACGGAGTGTGTTGGTGTGTCACAGCAATACAATTCCGATTCACACAACGAAGCTGAGTGGTTTAACGTTTATCAATGAAGAAAATCACCGATCAACCGCCATAGAATATAATGTGAAACAAGAAAACCGGAATAGTACATTCATCAGATTGCCGATACCCAAAATGTGTTGTCTCATATATCTAGATAACAACGTGATGTAGAGACGCTATTTATTCGTCTTTGTACCGGTTATGCTCAGGAGAATGACATAGAATCATTATTATCTTGTGCAGAGAAGGTGTTGGTCTTGAATTGAACTACCGTAAACTACATAAATGCAACCGTTCTACTATAGTACTATATATAAAAATATGTTGTATTGTTGGGAAAATAATGTGATTCAAAACGTTGTTTTGATCCTGGACAAGGGCACTGAAAACCATTAAAGAGATGTAAATGTATTTTCACACGTAAAGCTTGAAATCTACTGAACCTTTATTATTCAATCTGTTTCCTTTAGTTAAAATGAAGGCGCATTAGAAGACTGTTACCAAGAAGTTCTGAGCTGACCTACTTTTGATGAAAATTCCTGGTGATTTTTGATGAAAATCACTGGCGATTCTGACTTGGGCGGTGCCCATCTTAATATAGGCAGGATTTCAACTGGGGGTGGGGATTTCCAAGGGTTGAATTCGCGTTCGAGTCCTAATGCCTACTCTACTTCGCAGGTCCTGTGACGTTAGTCACACTGCTCATGTTTGTACATAGTGTTGTAAATCATTTTATGAAATATTACGAATGTGTTCGATGAACATACCTTGTTGATGTCAACATGCATATGATCCAGTAATTTGGAGAGATATTTGGGAAATGTTGCACAGAATACCGTCTAAAATGAAAGCGAAACAACTGCATTTTAAACTTGTTCACAAAATTGTACATTGTTAAGCCCCAGTCACACTGTCAAGAATTGAGTAGGCGAATCACCGCGAACTGGAAAATCGTGTTCATTCTTGGCAATTCGTGCTGGTATCTTGCGGGGTTCGTCGCAGATCGTGGCCGTTCTTGCCTATTCTCGAAGGGAGTACGAAAGTTTAGCCCCAGTCACACTGTCAAGAATTGAGTAGGCGAATCACCGCGAACTGGAAAATCGTGTTCATTCTTGGCAATTCGTACTGGCATCTTGCGGGGTTCGTCGCAGATCGTGGCCGTTCTTGCCTATTCTCGAAGGGAGTACGAAAGTTTTGAAATGTTCAAAACATTCGCCGGCCAAGTACGATTAAATGGTATACGTATGGCATTCTTGGCACCATCCTACTGCGTTCTCGCATGCATTCTCCTCCTATCGTGTATATTCGTGGGTAGTCGTAGTAGTTCTTTCGGTCACAAATCAGCAATTTTACGATGATTGTTGGACGCATTCTACGCTTCTTGTACGATCATACTACGATATTGAGAAGAATTCAACACGGTGTGTGGCGACAGTGCTACGAATACCCACGACAGTACTACGAATAACCGCGACAGTACTACGAATACCCACGCTGGCGCTACGTTTCATGAAGAATAAGCTACGCTTCATCGCGAATCTCGTACGATTTCATAGGATTGCTCCACGATCTCTCGCGAAGACCATCGTATGTTGTACATTTCAATGAAGACGGATCATATATATAGGTTCACGTGGCCTCCTGGGGTGTCGTGTCACAACGTAACAGGTTCGTACTGCATTCGTACTCACATCGTACTGCATACGTGCTTATTCGTAGCAGATTATCGAACATTCGTAGTGGGTTCACGGGCTGCCGTGTTTATACGCCGTGTAGGGCATTCTCCATTGAATCGTACTGCATACGTACTCATTCTTGATGATTCTTGTTAAATGCTTATGGCTGTCGTACAAGGAGCCTACGATATGCGTAAGGGATTCGTAGGACAGTTTCGAAGAGGCCCTCAACAGGCGAATTGACACGAATCGATAAGATTAAAATATTCGTGGTCATTTGCCGGCATTCTCCACCCAATTCTTGACAGTGTGACTGGGGCTTAAGGTCTATCTGTGCCGTAGACGATTTATGTGATATATATGGTGTTCTATTTGTGCCAATTTGATCTCGCGCGTCGACTTGCAACTTGCGTTTTATAAGGCGACGTCGCCCTCTCCATCGCGCGTCGTGCGTCGGGTTTTATAATGTTAAAGAGATAGGCCAAAACTCGACGTCGTGTTTCAAAAGTGGACGTCGACTTTTTCCCCTATCTCCTAACATTGTAAAATTCGACGCGCGACGCGCGACGCGCGACGGAGAGGGCGACATCGATTTTTTCCGTCGCGCGTCGACCTTTTTTGCTGATTAATTTTCGAACTCTGGTACCTGTGTTCCACAAAATGCACATCCCTCCATCGCGAGGACAATACGCATCTATTAGCTTGTCAATGTGTGCATATTTCGCCGGACTAATACGTAAACTAAATTCAAGTTTCCAATAATGAACCAAAAGCTTATCTAAGTAACAGTTTTGCAGGCGTAACAGTAACGACTGGAAAACAGAGAAACACTAATTAATAGCTTGTGTAGCCCAAAGGAAATGTGGGATCTTACTGTTTTCCGGCCGAAAACGAAAGTAAAATGACCCCACACCTCGTCGCCCTCTCAGTCGCGCGTCGACTTTTACAATGCTAAGACATAGGCCAAAGGGCGACGCCGACTTTTGAAACACAGTTTTGGCCTATCTCTTTAACATTGTAAAAGTCGACGCGCGACGGAAAGGGCGACGTCGCGTTTCAAAACACGACGTCGACTTTTGCACGTCGACGCGCGAGATCAAATTGGCACAAATAGAACACCATAGATATACGTAACGTGGAAGACACAATCGAGCATTACTTTTTACATTGTTTGCGAAATGCCACTTTTTGGATGAATGTAAAAAAAAATACAATGACAGTATGACTAACCAGTTTTTAAGTAGTTTTGATATTAGAGATGACAAAATTTTGTGTGGAGTGTTTAGAAATTCTTCTTATACGAATTTCATAAATTACATACTTTTGCAAGCCAAGTTTTTCATTTACCGTCATTATGTTTTGGAAACAGCCCCATTCTTTCGGCAGTTCTTAAAAGAATTCAAAGATAATGTTCAAATTTTATTGAAATCAAACGTAAAATTTAACTTTCAAAATCAGCTAGAATTGGTATTGCAATCATGGTCATGTTGTATACGAGAGTCACGCCATTTTATCAGCTGTTTCCCCCTTTGTAGTCAGTCGTACGGTAGTGAAGGTATATTTTCAATGTTTTGAGACACGCCTCTTTTCACGCCGTGAAAAGTTTGTATCATTTAAACATAACTGTACATATTGTATGCACAAAAATATACACTGTATCCATCTATGCCTCGTGCGTCCTTGCCAGGTGTCGTTCCATACATTGCAACAATGTGAAATCTATGTTTTAGTTAATATGCGCTAATTTGAATATTAACGACACGAAGTGTATATTCTAATTTTCAAGTGTGTAACCCTTATGGGCAGGGGGCACGTGGCAGGGGTGTGTCTTGGGTGAATCGCTGTGATGAATCAATGATTGATTGTGCCCACTGTAGTCTAAGGAAAGCACGTGGTGGCGGCGTGGCTTTATTTCACTACACCAATTAATATTGTTTGATTACCCAGATTGACATTTTGCATGCCGTGAAGCTGTATAGCTCGTGTTTTTCTTGTATTTCTTGTATTTATTTTAATAAGGCACAGTGTCTACTAGAAAGTGGTCAACTTTCTCACATAAATCTTATCGTCTTGCAATATTTACCATACATGATATCTGGGTTAGATTCGTCATATTAAGCTTTATTAAGCATGCCCTGTAACCCCTGACCACGTGGCACTGTAAAGGCATAGTGTGAAAACGTGATTAACTGTTTAATAAATGCCCAAGTGGTTCGTCCAGGGCTTAACTGAAAAAAAAATGTACTGATCCTGGGTGATTCTAATGTGAGAGCCATTAACCCAAAATATATAATTCCCAACAAGCGATCCACGCGCATTGAATTGCGTCACTTGCAGGGAGTTTAACTTCATAAAAATGTTAAATTCCAACCACGTCATCTAATAGTACAGGCCGGAGGAAATAACATTGAAAGAAAAGATGAAAAAATCACACTCAATGATCTTTCAAGCCTACTCCAAACCGCAGCAAATCTACAAGACAGTAAGATCTATTTCTCTAGACCACCAGTTTCAAACTATCTTAGCCTTCTCCCAATCAGTGAAAACCGAGATTACTTCTCCATAAATGACTACAAACATCTGAATAGAATGGGAATTGGCAAGGTTGTCAGCATATATAAACAGACACTATACCCTCACTTTGACCTTGTGCATAATAGCATCATGCCTAGTGTGCACCAGCCATGGCTAAACAGGCACAAAATGACACGAAAGAATCCCACATCATGGTCGGCAAACCAGGGAACATATCACACCATTGTGATATGCAAGCTCGGCGCACAGCTCTCTCTCCGAGATCCGCGTGCTGCCGAAGTAAAAACAACAGCAGGAAAGTCTTCGGTCTTCAATTTCACATTCCGGTTTTCTCGTGCAAAAAAGTGAAGGCTTATGAAAGAATTTCTTCCATTCACTCTGGATCTGTATTCTATTTGCGTTCGTATGAAAGCAAATATAAAACTGTTGACAAGTTTGGGCGATATGAGAAAAAAATGATTCAAAATTATTGAATATTTTTTAATCAGAACTTATATTTGTTATATATATTTTTCTGTGCTGTCGGTAAAATTATCTTACAACCTTCTCGTGTATTGTCACATTAGAAGTTTTTTGTATTATGTAAATATTTCGGAATAATGTTGAACTAATTTCATGTTAGCCTTCACTGTAGAAACTTCTGAAAACTAGTTACCTTTCATGTAATGTAATTAAAAGAGCTTTTGAATATAATTACAAGTTAAAATTATGACCAAAAAGTAATTCTTAAGGGGGTCTTTAGGCATATTGCCAACAAGTGTACTGTATGTATGTCTAGTCATAGAAAACAAATATCTTAACATGGTCACCTGGTGGCTATTGAAGTTTCGAATGAGACCTAAACAGCGATGAATGCACAACTAGGACGCAAGGGGTTATAACATCTGTACAGAATGTGAGGAAGACCAATTCAGTAGTTATGGATTTAGAGATACCCGGTAACAAGGGTTCAAAGGAAATTTTTTATCAGGAAATTGAAGATGGCCACCTGGAGGGCATGTTGAATTTTCAAATCGGACCAAGAAAAGTTATGTTGCACAACTATACTAAACCGGGAACCTGTCCCAAATGTGAAAATAAGGATTCATACGAAAATTCAGGATGGCCTGAGAATCCACGATAACAAAGGTTCATGGGGAAATCTAAGATGGCCACCTGGTCTAATCCGACCACAAAAGTCATCTTGCACAACTAGGCCCCACCCATGTTGTACCTGTGTACCAAATTTGAGAAAGATCCTGGAAGTAGTTCCTGATAATTCATGATAACAATGTTTCCAGGGGGAATTCAAGATGGCCGCCTGACGGTCATATTAGATCATCGAATCGGACCAAAAAAGGTAACTTGCACAACTAGACCACAAGGAGAACCTGTGTACCAAATTTGACAAAGATCCATGCAGTAGTTTCTGAGAATTCACGATAAAGTTTCATGCGGAAATCCAATATGGGGAAATATGACGGCCATATTGGATTTTCGAATCGGACCAGAAAAGGTATCTTGCACAACTAGACCCCAAGGGGAACCTGTGTACCAAATTTGAGAAAGAAAGTACTTCCTGAGAATTCACGATAACAAAGTTTCATGGGGAAATCCAAGATGGCTGCCGGGTGGCCATATTGGATTTTTGAATCGGACCAGGAAAGATATCTTGGACAACTAGATCCCAAGGGAAACCTCTGTACCAAGTTTGAGAAAGACCCGTGCAGTAGTTCTGAGAAATCGCGATAACAAGAATTGTTTACGGACGGACGGACGGACTCACGACGGACGGACCGACGGACCACGGATGAAAAGTGATTTGAACAGCCCACCATCTGGCGATAGTGGGCTAATAAAATATAACCAAATTTATTTAACTCTTCATAATTCACAGACACATTCACACATTCATGCACACATACACTGGATCTTAATTATAGCTCAGTATATATGTACTTCCAATGAACACTACATGTATAATAGAATGTGTTATAAATTGTCCTATGGTGGATTCAGTTAATGAATAGGAAATTAATAAATGTCCGTTAATAATTTCTGGAGTCAGTCAGTTCAATGTACTTTCAATCGACGTTAATAGATTTGTAACTGTGCGTATACAATACACCAGACCACGATACTACTGCTGGAATCCGGTTCGATGGAGACGTGATATTTCGCGGAGTAATATTCAAGTCGGACATTAGGCCGACCAGATGATAGGCACTCCACACCATTGTAGTGGATGACAGAAGACATGCACTCCACAGCATTGTTGTGAATGACAGATGATAGCCCTTGACACAGTCAAGCGTTGTGAATATGGCTCTAACCGTTCACCATACGTTCATCAGCAGAACTGTCCCTAAACCACTGTGAGTCAACCAAATGTACAGTATTTACTATAATATTACAATAGAACGTGTACACAATGATTCACATACGTATGTCAACAACTCCAACTATTATGATATGAATTACTCTGTATTACATATGAAATCATTATATTATAATTAAATATGCACACCAATCAAATACCTCCCGTAATACTCAATCATTTACGCAGTAACCTGTTTGGCAGGTAGCCACAATTATATGCGGGAACCTCGTCCGTCATTTCCACTCATAAGTAATTCACAACTTCTAGAATTTCTCTTCAGAAGGTAACCCATATAACATGTAAGGGCTATAATCCTATTATAAGCCTCTCCGGCCTACACTATATCCTGGACCTCTCTGGTCTTTACCGTTCTCTACGAACAAATATTCCTAATCTAACAGCGACTACCAAAGCTCGAGCAATTATATCTTACGAGTAACCGGATAGCCATACATACCACGCTAACTCGTATTCCGACCTTACCACTACGAATACATTATCTTTGCACACACAGGCGAGTAGCCATCACGAATACAACTCGGTCGCTACACACGATACGTGTAACTGGTCACTATGCCAATCCGCACCAGTATTGTCCCCACCTCTGATGGACTCCACAATAAATTTATAGGGGTGCAATGAAAGTGCCCATCTCATCACTCTTTGATTATTGTGTTTTGCTTGGTCCAAGTATATCGATGATCGATGGTCAGTCTGCAGGGTGATTTCGTTTCCAAATAAGTAAACTTGAAATTTGGCGATTTCCCATACAATGGCCATACCCTCTCGTTCAACAACAGAGTATGTATGCTCTGCCAGAGACAGTTTTTGCAACTGGAAAGTACTTATCCTCATACTTCTGTAAAAGCACTCCTCCAAAGCCATAATCCGAAGCGTCTGTTCGCAAAAAAACCTAAGGATAAGATCAGGTAATTTTAATATAGGTCCGCGAGAGAATTCGTTCTTTAACTTCTCAAAAGCAACTGTATGCTCTCGAGTCCACGGTAACTCGTTGTTACACCTTTCTTAGTGAGATCAGTCAGCAATAGAACCTTTTTTGCAAAATTCGGAATGAACTGACGATAATAACCCGCAAGTCCCATAAACGACCGAAGTTGCTTTTTAGTCTTTGGGATATCAGCCTCTTAATTACTGGTGATTTTATCGTCTTGAGTCAACAAATTGCCGCCCTCGACCTTGTGATCCCCAAAAATCCGTATCAAAATAGCTCAGGAAGCATCTGGATGGCATCAAAGTAATATTTGCATTACGAAAGCTCATCAGCGTCTGACGTAGCGTTACCAGATGTGAATTCCAATCATCCTCAGAACAATCCTCATCATTCTACGGTAAGTAACCCACGAGTTTACTAGGCCAAATGGCATCCTCCAGTACTCATAGTGGCAATTCGGGGTAGTAAAGGCGGTTATTCTTTTGGAGCTGTCTGCCATGGGAATTGCCAATAACCCTTGCAGCAATCAAACTTTGGATAAAACCTATTTCCTGACAATTTAGCAAAAATGGAGTCAATGTCTGGGGGGGAGGTGCTCAGTCTACTATGGTTAATCTATTTACTTTTCTCATGTCAGCACACGGACGTATGCTGCCTTTTTTGTTCACCAAAACTATTATATGAGATTAGAGTAAGGCGAGTCCGAAGGCTCAATAGTCTTTAAATGAAGCATCTGGTCTATTTCCTTTTCAAGGTCTTCATACATCCCGTAGAGATGTAAATATGAAAAGTGTCTTTCGCCCGTTCACAGCCAGCACATAGTTGTTTTATCAGTTGTTTTCTCCAATTTTGGTTTTAACTATAAACGACCCCTTCCACTTCATTAAAAGCTTGTTGTTATCAGTTGGGAGAAGGACAAGGGCCCAATCGTTCTTGTTTAATTGGCGAGGGGCGGCCTTCCGATCAAAATAGTTTTTTTTTAGTCTCGCGAGTCTTTGTCAATTCTGTTTGAACAATACTACATATTTTCTGTAAACGATGTTTTAAATCTTGTTCTAATTTCATCTTCAATGTCTTCCCGAGTCCAAATCTCGCGCAAAATGGCCATAGGTCCGCGGGCAGCACGTCCTTACAATACCTCAAAACGCGAAAATCCACCTAAACTAGCCAACGGTGCTTCACGATGCGCTATCAAAAGCGGCTCAATCAACCTATCCCATTCAACCGGTGTTTCAATTGCCGTGCGCTTTAGTATCAACTGCAACGTCTCATTATATTTCTCACAGAGACCGTTACTTTGGGCGTCATAAGGGGATGTGGTAACAGTTTGAATAGACAGCAATCTTTGAACTTCGCGCATCATATCAGTGAATTGGGGCCCATTATCACTTGGTATTTCTTTCGTTATGCCCACGTCACTGATCATGCACACAATAGCTTCGGCTACTGTAGTGGTGTCTATATTCGACAACGCTACATCCTGTGTAGGGTATGGGCAATGGTTGTGGACAGGTCTGGTGGTGGATTGAGTATAGTGGATATGGTCAGTGGAATAGTGGATAGGGTGGATAGGAGAGAATCTCTGTACGGTTCAAATGAGGGGCAGCGGAGAATGAAGTGTTCCTCATCTTCTACTTCATTCAGAGTACATAATGGACATATTCTATTTTGCCTGTCTGTTTTGGTGTAGCGTCCAGTTTCAATACTGAGTTTTTGGGTACTGGTTCTCAGTCAACAGATTGTGTGGGCATGGTCACAGTTCTGAATTGTTGTTAGGTACTTTTGTAGTTCATACTTGGTATATATAGATTTGTAAGTAGTTTGTATACCGAGCCAGCTGGACGTGTTTAGGTGGAGCTCCCCACTCAGTGGAAGATACAAGTGCATTGGAGTGTTTTTCAAGTTCAGTTTATTTATTTGTTTTACTAAGCATGGAGTATTGAGATAGTTATCTAACAGTGTTGTGACAAAGACAGACAAGGAAGTTTTCACTTATTTGGAAGAGAAAAGAAGCATGATCAAGTGGAAGTCATATCTGAACAGAAATTAGGATGATGAGGATATAAAAGTCAGCTGAGAAAACTGCAACTCTTGTATGTGCGGATGATGGAGTGAACAATTTCAAAGTTGGAGAAGTGAACAGAGGGATTTAACTGCACAGAACCCGGTGATATCGTTGGCATGTTGAAGTAGAGAACAGACATACTAATAACTGTTCAGAGACTAGAATAGGTATACTAATTATATGATTGCATGCGTTAATATACTTTGTAGGTATTGGTCTCTTTTAAGATGTACGGGCATTATTTTACTTCGCATATCCTAAATTTTGTTGAATATATCCTTGTATCAGATACATAGAATTGTTAGCGGTAGTGTTTTATATATATTTTTTTAAGGCAGGTTCTGTTTGCAATCTCGGTAGATCAGAATTAAAAAAAAAACAAATAGAGCCTGATAAATTGGGATTTTGATTACATTAAGTTCTGATGCTCACGAGGCATCAAAGGTTGCATATCTAAAAATTTAGAATAGGAACCAAATTGTATCTGATATTACTGTAGACATTGATTCGTCTTCAAGGTGAAGGTATATCGACTGAGTAGATATATGGTAGGAATTTGAGAAATGTAGGCCTTTACATATTAAAAGAGCTGATATATTGGTCTGCTCCAAGAGAAGGAAGTCGTTAAACGTTTGGAGTGATTTTATGGTCAAACTGGTGCCTATCCCATCTTGAGTGAAAAGTTCAGTTGACATCACAAGAGAGATAATAATATTTTGCCTTTCCCAGGGTCCGGTGTTTTTTGAGGATATATTTATTGCCTCCGTAGATCATCAGCACAAGATTTGGAAGAGTTTCCAGGGATTTAACATTAAAACCACGGTGATATGGTTTTAACCTGTTTGCATGTTTAAAAATTGAGAAGTAGAATAGACATATACTTGCATTTGATAAATAACACTTGGTAAAAGCATGGCTTCAGTTTGAAGATGGTTTATGAGAAAGTATCATAAATTTGCTCGCATGGTCTGTTCCAATAGATGATGTACATTTATCTGATATCATCTTTTCTGGTATATCTTTGGAGAAAAAACAAGGGGACATAGTTGGAAAGGAAGGCAAGCAAAATAGTGTACTGTCTAGTAACTGCTGGCGAAATGTGAGAAATGGTTTGATATACATAACGATAGTGTCGTTTAGTGATTGCGTTCTTGTTCGATCAATACAGACTAATTAGGTGATACGGGTATTTTCTCGGGTATATGAGATAATCAAACTAAATATCATCCCTATTTCATTTGCATACTGGCTCATCGTAGCCAGGACTATTGTGAGAAAATTATTCCTCGTATGGTTAGATTGTGCATGGAGTAGGCTCCATGGATTGTGTGAACAAGAATATACATCTTGTGGTCTTTCAATTGGCAATAGTGGTAGGAATTCACAGAACGTACATCATATGTTAGTAATTAAGCTGTAAAATTCTACAGTTTGATCTTGGTTTAACCCGATTTCAATTGCCTGAAACTTACAACTACTATACAGACTTAAGATGTGACTTGTTCCAAGCCGATATACACCCAACTTTCCATATGGGAGAGGAAATACCAACCCATTACCACCAAACAGGTGGTAATAAATTGTCTAGAAACTGTGTCCAGTTGACTGGACCCAGCAATGTTGTTAAAATTAATGGCTTAGGCTGAACATACTCTGTCTCTGCATGTTTGATGTTTATTTCAGACTTAATCGGTTGAGAATACAAGCGTCATTAAGTGAAACACTGCCCAACAGATATTTTAAGAATAAAAAAAAATTGTAGATGAATAAACTATAAATGCGATAGGTGTTCAGCGTTATATAGATACAGGTTTAAAGGAAATACTATATGCTTGATAATTTAGAGATGTTTGGCATATAACATTTATATAAACCATATTACATGAATCTTTCGGTGCTGTGAAAAATGAAAAGGCAAGATATGGGATTGTATTGGTGTCTAAATGAATCTTAAGGAAATAGGCAAGAAAGATATATATACTGAGATATGCGATTAAAACAAATTTGGGGAAAACTGGGTGATTTTAATGCCGTCTATGTATACATGTAGTACATTGACCTTATTGATTTTAGTGATATACTGGTATATAAATACTGGTTGAAATTACTATGGCATTGGATGATATGATCTTGAGTGAATAGGTGGCATGAGGGGAAATACTGGGATATTTCATCGGGGAAAATAAGAGGATATACTGGTTGAAATTACTAGTGTATATGACAGTATAGGATCTTGGGTGAATCGGGACAACTTGGGGGAATTCGGAGATATCTGATCGAGGAAATGTAAGGGCGTTTATATGGCATTGGGTTATATGATCTTGGGTGAATAGGCACAACGGAGAAAAATACTGGGATATTTGAAAGGGAAAATCAATGTGGAATACTGGGTGAAATTACTATGGCATTGGATTATATGATATTGGGGAAGTAGCACGATGAGGGGAAATATCGGGATGCATCAGTGAGGACGATAAGGGGAAAATACTGGGTGAAATTACTGGAGTACATGTACACATGACGTTGAATTATATGATATTCGGTGAATAAGCACGACAAGGGTAAACATAGGGGTACATGATTGAGGAAAATATGAGAGGAAATACTGGGTGAAATTACTGGTGTCCATGATCTTGGGGTAATAGGTACAACAAAGGCAAAGACTGCATGGTATATTTGATTGAGAAAGAGGAATAGTTCATTGAGGAAAGTGACCGGAAATACTCGGTGAAATTACATTGCCTTATATGATCTAGGGTGAATAGGCACCTCGAGGGAAAATACTGGGATATTTGATCGAGGAAACTATAAGGGAATACTTGGTGATATTAACACTATGGCATTGGATTATATAATCTTGGTTTAATAGGCATGACGGGAAATAGGGTATATCTGATCGTGGAAAATAAGGGGAAATATTGGGATCAAGAAGAATAGGGGGAAATACTGGGTGAAACTAATGATGACTATATGATATGATTTATAGTATATTGGGGGAATATTCACAATCAGGGAAAAACTGGGATATTTGATTGAGGAGAATAAGGGGAAATACTCGATGAAATAACGGGTGCCTGTCTATAGGGCATTGGATTGTGGGATATTATAAGTGAATAGGCACAATGAGGGGAAATACTGGGATATTTCATTGAAGAAAAATAATGGGAACTACTGATGTTATGAGCTTGGATGAATAAGAATGAGGGGGAATAGTCGGATATTTGATGGAGGAAAATAAGGGGGAATACTAGGCGAAATTATCAGGCATTGGATTATATGTTCTTGTGTGAATAGTCACAATGAGGGGAAATATTTGGATATTTCATTGTGGCAAACTAGGGGAAATACTGTGAGTGAGTGAATTAGTTAAGGTTTGGCGTCACATTCAGCGTTATTTCGGTCATGTAGCGACGATATAACTAACTACGATGGATGAAATTACTGGTCCATATAGCATTGTCTTACATGATCTGGGTATTAGCACAAGGGAAAATACTGGGATATTTGATTGAGGAAAATAAGAGGGAATACTGGGTGAAATTAGTATGGCATTGTATTCTATGACCTTCAGTGAATAGGCTCAATGAGCGGATATATATTGAGATATTTCATTGAGGAAAATATAGGGAAATACTGGGAATAGGATGAAACGAGGTCTGGAAGAGAAAAGGTGTAAAACATATGGGGTGATGGAAGATATGAAACATGTCTTGTTATATTGTGGAAGGTACAGGGCAAGGAGGGCCGAGTTGAGGGGTCAGTTGATAGCTGGAAATTAGATGGGGAAGGATAAAGGGGGGATGATGAAGATCTAGCCTTATCAGACTTGTTGGGGCTTGATGGTAATACTTTGGATAAGACAGAGAGCCGTATATCCAACTTTATGTAGGATGTGTGGACCATTAGAGGGGATATTGAGGGGTTGGGAGGGGCAGAACTGCTGTAGAATGTTAATGTGATAAGACTTTATGATGGGTGCAATGTTAAATATTACTCTGTGAAACAGTTCAACAGTGGAAAGTTGGAGAGGACGAGGAACAATAGGATACTTGAACATTTAGGACACAAGGACGAGGATTACTAGGGTGTTGGGGGCATGAACCACTATTGAAGAAAGTGGGTTGGAGAGAAATTCGATGGGTGGCTATTGGAAGATTTAATTATGAGTGTCCATGGTGAAAATTGGTCAAAGTTGTCACTAAGAATCGGTCCGAGAAGAGAGAATGAGGAGGCTTGACAGATGGAAATATTATGTGATACTTCTATAGTTATGGGAAAAGAAGGTATGTCGTTTAATAAGAATGTAGGGATTACACAGTGTCTATGTGACACTGTTAAGAGGGATCATGTGTAGGGCGGGTTGGGGGAAACGGCTTGCACGGCGTCTTCGCATGACCTGTGCCCATCGCGGTGCGATGGAGTGCCCAAATACATCCATCCATCCATCCATCTACGTCCTTTGGGTAGCACGTTGCAATGTCGACCATTGTTAGTATATAACGATTTCCGTGGTTTGATTTTGGTACCAAAGGTTCAACGAACACGAAAACACGTGATGGTGCTTTCGGTATTCTACCTTTGGGAATAGTTCTCTGACACTGATCACAGGATTGACAAAACCCCGTTGACATCACCGTGCATACCTGGCCAATAAAAGTGAGCTTGTTTTTCGTTTTCGTGATGCGCATATGGCGAGCAAGAATACTTTCATGTGCCATTTTCATGACAACGCCCTTATGCTTAAGGGGGCAGTCAATTGAGGTTCATAGCCAATTCCAGTGATATTATTTGGCTTGACTACACGATACAGTAATTCATTTTTTTTTTACAAACTATATCGAAACGGTAGTGCGCTTGACAACCTTGTGACTTACCGCCATTTCACGTACTTCCGCAAGTGTTTTATTGGTTTCCTTTTGTTTGAGAAACTCTTTCGCATCACCAATTTGCGGTAATCACGAGATTTTCAATGGACGTTTTTTCGATGTAGTCAGGCAGCTCAACTACGGGTTACTATAGTGGCAAAGGCAGCTTTTCTTCAACATGTTCTGCCATACGATTTAATTTATTTTCTTTCAATGCAACAGAATTTCCAATAATAACCTAACTCACAGATTGGATCGTCGGAGCAAAGTGATTTGACCGTACCGCTGTAATAAGGCGTGTCTCCATATATTTCTGCCACGAAAGTACCTTTCGTATGACATTGAATGGTACACTAAAGCCTTTTTGCCAAATTATGTGGCAGAATAAAAACGGCGATTTCTGAACGGGGGTTAACACTCCCAGAACAAAACCTTTGTCTGAAACTTACGAAAGCCGAGAGGGGACTTCTGACTTCCGACTTCCGACTTCTGACTTAGGATTTTTTTCATTTATAATGCATTACATCTTAAATTATGAAGCATGGAATAACACAACACCATTATTATGGAATATTGTGCTTAAAAACCTGCTTTCATGTACTTATAATAATCAGATAACCATTGAATTTTATCTTGAGTTATGGTCTGATTATTAAAATGCGATAACTTCTAATGTAAATCGAAATACCCTATTTCACAAGTCAAAGGCGTCTCAATTACATAATATAATTGCACAAATTGATACATTACGAATAATCACATTAAATGCGTCCTTTCCACATTAATCGTCGGATAATGCTGTCTTGTCTCAGTGGCGGCGACAGGTGCACAGCACGTGGACCACCGCATGATGTCCGGTTCGTTCTCATGATCCCTCTCTTTTGTTTATAAAACGGAGCGGATTTTTCATGTATTGATAACTGATGTAAATATGATAATATGCATGGATCAAATACCCAATACAGGACTAATAAGCTTACATTTATGATAATTTTGACAAATTCAGGTCGAAAATATACCAGTCATTAACACTTAAAATATATTCTGGGTTAACCCTATCTGGCCTGGGCTTTTTGGGATCTGTCCAAGGGGGCATTTCGCCCCCCCCCCCCCGTAAATATTTTAAATTCTATTCAACTGATCACAATTACTTCCAAAGCATGGTCGAATAATATAGTATGATAATTTACGCATCAATGCGACAAGGCGATGCCATTATATTTATCGATTATTCAAATATTATTTATGATTTTCTGACACAAAAAAACTAAACCTAATTTTGTCAAGCCCAAGCCAAATCCTATAAGATAAATATTGTTTATATCAAAGCATTTTAGTTCTCTCTCCTCCCTTCTCCAAAACTTGATTATTTTGATTTTGACTTCCGACTTCTGACTTCTGACTTCCGACTTCTGACTTCTGACTTCCGACTTCCGACTTCCGACTTCCGACTTCTGACTTCTGACTTCCGACTTCTGACTTCCGACTTCAGAATTTTGTACATCCATTCACCCCTTGCAACTTTACCTTTACATACATGATAATAATACCTATATTTCCGTCTGTGACTTTGTGCTTTGATCTTTCTGATTACTAGTATCGGCAATTTAAAAGGAAACCCCAATGTTCTAGGTCCAGTTTTAGGCCACGGTTACAGAGACATTGCGTTTGAAGTTTAAATCTGCTATTGATGGAATTTATTGCAAATGATATTTGGTGATGTCACGAAATACTCAAGATAATGAGCTAGATTATACTGGAATTGTCACAAATCTATTATAAGTCTGATCTCTTTATTTGTAATATTGCTCATTTATAGCATCATGAAAACTAGTTCTAAAAAGTTCTAAGCATTTATAGAAATACGGTTCTCATATCAACAGGTTACAAAGGGCTTTATTTTGGAAATTGCACGGGTTATGATATCTTATTAAAGAATATGGAGTAACAACGGTCTATGCGTTTCATATTTATTAAAAATTCATTTCAACTAACACACCTCCTTACACAAGTTCATGGACTGCAAAGATATCAGAATCCTAAATATCCTTATTTGTCTATCTAATTAACTCACCAATACCTCATTTGCATATCAAATTTTTACCAGTTCCAGAAAGTTTCTCATCAACCAGGGGAAACATTTACAAGCAAAAAAATGAAAAAATAAAATAAAAATTGAGAACAATGGGGGCAATTTCAGAAATATATGGCAACAAAATATCTCCCCCACAGAAGTTTTAATTTTCCATTTGAGTTTCCCTTTAAGTAATCAAAATTATGAAGAGTTTTGGAGAAGGGAGGGGAGAGAACTAAAATGCCTTGATACAAACAATATTTATATTATTTGTTAATTATATTTGGAAGTAATGGTACGATCTTATGATATGATTTGGCTTGGGCTTGACAAAATTAGGTTTAGTTATTTTGTGTGTCCTAGGAAAGCAGAAAATCGTAAATAATATTTGAATAATCGATAAATATAATGACATCTCCTTGTCGCATTGATGCGTAAATTATCATACTATATTATTCGATAATGCTTTGGAAGTAATTGTGATCTGTTGAATAGAATTGTGCAATTATTTTATGTAATTGAGTCGTATTTATCTGTGGCATTAGGTACATTACCTTACCACATTTTTTTAAAATATTTACGGGGGGAAATGCCCCCCCCCCGCCTCCTGGACAGATCCCAAAAAGCACAGGCCAGATAGGGTTAACCCAGAATATATTTCAATGGATAATGACTGGTATATTTTCGACCTGAAGTTGTCAAAATTATCATAAATGTAAGCTTATTAGTCCTTTAGTGGGATATTTGATCCATTCATATTATCATATTTACATCAGTTATCAATACATGAAAAATCCGCTCCGTTTTATAAACAAAATAGAGGGATCATGAGAACGAGCCGGAGATCATGCGGTGGTCCACGTGCTGTGCACCTGTCGCCGCCACTGAGACATGACAGCATTATCCGACGATTAATGTGGAAAGGGCGCATTAAATGTGATTATTCGTAATGTATCAATTTGTGCAATTATATTATGTAATTGAGACGCCTTTGACTTGTGAAATAGGGTATTTCGATTTACATTAGAAGTTATCGCATTTTAATAATCAGAACATAACTCAAGATAAAATTCAATGGTTATCTGATTATTATAAGTACACGAAAGCAGGTTTTTAAGCACAATATTCCATAATAATGGGGTTGTGTTATTCCATGCTTCATAATTTAAGATGTAATGCATTATAAATGAAAAAAAATCCTAAGTCTGAAGTCGGAAGTCAAGAAGTCAGAAGTCGGAAGTCGGAAGTCAGAAATCCTAAGTCGGAAGTCGGAAGTCAGAAGTCAGAAGTCGGAAATCGGAAGTCAGAAGTCAGAAGTCGGAAGTCAGTAGTCGGAAGTCAGAAGTCCCCTCTCGGCTTTCGTAGAAACTAGACTATGTACTCAGTATGTTTAAATGATTTATATAAAATTTCATCTCGCCAATGGCATACATGTACATATATTTTTCAGCAATTTATAATTTGGTAGTTGGGCAAATAGAGAATGATATCTGAGCAGGCATTCAAACTTTCAGACAAAAAAATCAAAGTGTGTGTAAAACTAGGCTATGTATTCAGTGTTTTGAAAATTTGGGCAGATCTAGGTAGAGAATATCTGAACAGGGATGAGTCACCTGTCCAAAATCAAAGCTTGAGTGAAGTTAAGACAATGCGCTGAGCATGTAGCCCAATTTTATTGTCGAATGGCTAAGAAATCACAAAGATAAAACTTCATCTCCCCGTTAAGCCCTTTGTTAAACAACGGTTGCTTTTGTTTTGTTGTAAAAAGAATGGTCATGGACATTTGATTACTAGAGTACAATTTACTCAGCAACATCGCCGATGTTAAAAAACATAATATTTCAAACCGAGATGGTAAATCGGAGGAATACCATCTAGACGTAACGCTATGAAAACTTCGGGCTAAATGTTCGCCGATATTCTACGAGATCCCATAATAATCTAATGACAGCCATTTCTACCCTTTCTCTCTGACAAAGATGGACGTTTAACTCACGGAGATTAACATCTTTGCATGGCACAATCTTTTGATATTTTCCACCCTATAACAAAGCCAGACTCTTCTGCGGGAGTAAACTCTTGGATCATTACGGTTTACCACACACACTGTCTGGGAATGACGCCATATTTGGATACTGTTTCAGGATAATGTTAAAATATTCGACCATGTGCTACCGTATGTAACTACTGTTACTGTTCTGGGCGGGGATGAAACCTCCAACATCTAAGCTGGAATGAAACTAGACTATGTACTGAGTATGTTTCTCCGTTTTGGGGTTGATTGGACAAGAAATAAATGAATTGTGTCAAATTTCATCTCATCAATGACATACTTGTATTTCGACAGCTCATAATTTGACAATGAGTCCGATAGCGAGTCACGATTTTTTAGCACAAATTTATTTTCACTGGCCAAAATCAGAGCACGAGTGAAACTAGAATATGGGCTGAGTAGGCTTATGTATCCCAATTTTGAAATAAATGGAATCAGGTCAAATTTCATCCTCTCACATTTAACCTCTCTCATTAGCGCAGTTTTAAAGCTGATTAAGCAATAGATCAAATTTCATCTCCTGCAATGACATATATGTACAGCATACAATCTCACCATGGGACAGATAGGGAACACGTATTGGTGTTCGGGATTAAAGTGTCCCTGACAGGGCGCACACAGGAGTCGTGAAGGACAGGAGCCCAACAGGATAGGAGCCTTTAGGACACGAGCTAAATGGGCATATTACCTGAGTGAATACGACCTAACAACTTTATAGTTTGATTGTGGAATATCGAACGAATAAATGCAAAGGGAATTTCAACAAACAAGACACGAATAATTGTTTATTAAAAAAATCGACCACAGAGGTCCACGTCCCCCGCCAGCAGCAACAGTTATAGTGGATTGCTTCTACCGTAACTGTTGCTGCTGCAGGGGACGTGAACTTCTATGGTCGATTTGTTTTGGCCAATGATATCCCATACCATTGATTAGGAGTATGATTTTGAAAATAGAGATCTGTCTGATGAGCCATACAGCCCACAAGTCGATCAGTTCAATAGTTTTCGGGTTATTGTCCGGACAAGATCCAAAACAGCTGACAGTTATCTTGTATTACATAGGTAAATGAAAAGCAATCCCAACTGTCCTCTCGCTGCATGATGTCAATTCACTCTCCAAGTTTGAAGTTGATCAGTTCAATAGTTCTCGGTTTATTGTTCGGACAAGAAATTTGTAGCCTTCCAACTGCTGACGATGCAATATGTTTGATGGCAGCCATCTTGGATTACACAGATAACTGAAAAGCAATCCCAGCCGTCCTCTCGTCAATTTTAAGACCATGTCCAAGTTTGAAGTTGAACAGTTCAATTGTTCTCGATTTATTGCCCAGACAGGATCTAAGCACTCAAAATCCAAGATGGCTGACAGTGGTCAGGTAATTGAAAAGAAATCCGAGGTCCTCTCATCGATATCAAGACACTCTGCATCATTGAAGTCGATCGGTTCAATCGTTCTCGAGTTAATGTCCAGACAAGATGGCTTGCGGCCATCTTGGAGTACACAGGTAACTGAAAATCATGCCAACTGTCCCCTTAGTGATGTCAAGTCACTGTCCAAATTCGAAATCGATTGGTTCAATAACTGACGAGTTTTTGGTCGGCAAAGAAATGTGTGAAGATCCGACAGTGCACGATGGCTCATTGTGGCCATAGCTGGTTATACAGGTAACTGAAAAGCATCCGATGCCAAGGCACTCTCCAAGTTTAAAGTCGATCGGTTCAATAGTTCTCGAGTTATTGGTAACTCAAAAGCAATCTCAACCGTCTCTCGTCGATGTCAAGACACTCCCCAAGTTTGAAGTCGATCGGTTCAGTACTTGTCGAGTTATTGGTCGGACAAGAAATGTATAAAGATACAACTGTGAAATCCAAGATGGCTGATGGCGGCCATCTTGTATTACATAAGTAACTGAAAGTTAATCCCAGTCGTCCTCTCACCGATGTCAAGACACTCTGCAAGATTGAGGTCAATCGGTCCAATGGTTCTCGAGTTATTGATCGGACAAGAAACGTGTAACGGAAAGCCGGAATAACGGAATTACGGACGCCCGGTGTTTTCAAGTCACACACATACGGCGGGGGACAAATAGGAAAAAAAGGGAAAAATGAGTCGTCAAATTTGTTATCATTGAGATATTTTATAAAATATATGGTGAAAGCAAAATATGAACTAGATTGTCCAACATGATAAGACTTGTGCTATTGTTCTCTACTTTGCTATTTAAGAACACGTTAAGACTTGTAAAATATATGGTAAAAACAAAATATGAAGTTAGAAGAACCAACAGCAACAAAATATTTTTTTCTCAATATCTTCTCTGATTATTATTCCGAATAAAGCTATCACTGTCACAGCTATAGTTCAGGGATGTAAAATACGACAAAATTTCAAGTATTCCTCAAACTTATAGCAACTAATTGGGGAATAGTATTCAGCCTATTGATTTAGAGGTCACTAGATCAAACGTCACGTTTTTCATTTATTTTAAATGCATTGTGAGTACTGTCTACTCATCAGAGCAGTTACAGTTTTGTGTTCCCTAGGGGATCTGTAGGACTAGAATTGTCTTCCCTATTTTTGCAGTTGAACTGTTGTCTATCACTTTTATATTGAAGTCATTATTTTAATAATCTAACCCTCTTCATCTGAGGGAAGGGCTCTTCGTCATCGTGTTCGTGAACTGTTTTCAGGACACAGGGAATAAACTTTATGACATTCAAGTACAGTATATAATATTGAATCATTTGTGTCTATTTCAATGACTCTACACATCATCCCTGAATCCAATATGGCAGACACAATGATTCAGTTGAATGTAAATCGCATATTATTCCCAACACTGAGCAATTTTGCACGAAAGTTATTAATTTAATGTCGAAAAAAGTACTATTATATTCCCGTCTGACTTGTCTCATATGTATGAAACCTATCGATTAAGTTCACTCCACAGTTTCTACTAAATTCGAGCTATTATATATGTATATTGAGATACATCTTATTTAAGCAGGCACGGCGGAGCCGGGGGGGGGCTACGGGGGCTGAAGCCCCTCCCCCCCAAAATTTGGCCACCTTTTCTAAAATTCCTACGAAGTAGGCTACAGGTCGCAAATTATCCGGTAATGAGTGAGTCAGTGAGGCAGGCAGTCCATCCGAATCCTTTCGTCGGCAAAATAAGGAGAACCGTTGACATTAGAACCTTGATTTTTGGCATGAACGTTCATTAGGGCATTGTTACCAGCAAGTTCTGAGCTGATCGAATTCTGACGATTTATTGATTTATACTTATTTTTTTATTATTTATTGATGGCTCAGCGAGTGCACTGTCATACCCATCGGGAACCCTTGGCTGTATGTTTCACTGTATATATAACACAGTACAAAATCTGGGTGGGATATGCCATCCGTAATTGTTTTTATGAAATAGGAAATCCTAATTTTCCATCATTTGTTAGTGCATTTATCTACACTGCTATTACCAACGTGTCAGCCTCAATACACACAATTCAGTATATTGTTATAGATATATGTAAACTGTGGCCTTTAACGATCCTATTTCACATCCAAACATTTCATCACAGACCACATCAGGCTTCAAATTCAGGTCAAATTTCCCACTGGTGTTGAAATATCCTACATCAACCAATTAAGTCAGCCTGGTGCAATGACCCAGCAGAAGAAACAAAGATGTGGTATCATCCTTCAGATTAGTCTGTGTGAGCAACAATGATAAAAGTTTACTGAGGGTGAAACAAAGCCATGACGGCATATTTAAAGGGTCTTAATTTATTTTCTTTGGGTAGAATTTAACTAGATAAAGTAACTTTTATCATGATGTGAAAATATGAGCACATACTTTGAGGGTTTTTTTGTACCTCTTGAATATTGACTATATATCACACTGGGATATAATTTAAACAAAAAATTACATGTGTAAACAAAACATGTCTAAATTTTTCTTGTCATTTCAAATCTTGATCCATTTTGATTCCATGATTAGGAAATACAGAATCACTGCCACAGAGTGTGTTGGTGTGTCACAGCAATGCAATTCAGATTCACACAACGAAGCTGAGGTGGTTTAATGTTTATCAATGAAGAAAATCACCGATCAACCGTCATAGAATATAATGTGAAACAAGAAAACCGGAATAGTACATTCATCAGATTGCCGATACCCAAAATGTTGTGTCTCATATATCTAGATAACAACGTGATGTAGAGACGCTATTTATTCATCTTTGTAGCGGTTATGCTCAGGAGAATGACATAGAATCATTATTATCTTGTGCAGAGAAGGTGTTGGTCTTGAGTTGAATTACCGTAAACTACTAAATGCTTCTTTTCTACTATAGTACTATATATAAAAATTTGTTGTATTGTTGGGAAAATAATGCGATTCAAAAAGTGGTTTTGATCCTGGACAAGGGCACTGAAATGTAAATGTATTTTCACCGGTAAAGCTTGAAATCTACTGAACTTTTTATTATTCAATCTGTTTCCTTTAGTTAAAAAATTGTAAAATTAAGTCGGCGATCGTTATTTATTTTTGGAATGAAGGCGCATTAGGGGACTGTTACCCAGAAGTTCTGAGCTGACCTGCTTTTGATGAAAATTTCTGGTGATTTTTGATAAAAATCACTGGCGATTCTGACTTGGACGGTGCCCATCTTAATATAGGCAGGATTTCAACTGGGGGTGGGAATTTCCAAGAGTTGAGTTCGCGTTCGAGTCCTAATGCCTACTCTACTTCGTAGGTCCTGTGACGTTAGTCACACTGCTCATGTTCATATGATGTCAACGCAAAAATACTTCAATGAATACGTATTTTCGAAATGAATAGTAAAATGAATTGTCTGCGTCGCATATCTATCGCATAACTAAAACTATTTACAACTGTCCAGCATTAGTGGGCCAGCCAAAGCTCTAGAATTTTTTTTACCGGCATTGTTTAGTATTTTTTTAGTAATTTTTAGGTTCACAAAAGGTTAATAGTGTTCTACCATATAAAAGATGGTAGAGATAAATGATTACATCCTCACACCATGTACCGTATATACGGTACAATTACTAAGACGAAATGCCGCGGAAAACATATGACTCCTATGTCCTGGACGTTTCGTGATATCAGCGAAAATAAAATACTGTTATTTGATTGTTCAGACTTGCATTCATCAAAATTAGAATGAAAATGGACTAGAACAGAAAATACCCTGCGTGTCCATGCCATTGGAATGTCCAAATCCTCGCCCAGTCAAGAAGTTACCGAAACGCAATTCATATAATTACAAGTCCTTGATAGTGAAGTGCCCAAATACCCGCTGTCGGTTTTCATTGTTCACAAACTCATTGGCAATTTCGATCAGGTTGATGGAGTCGGTGAGATTCTAGACGATGAATCTTTAAAAAATGTTGGGAAAACAGGCAACACAAATAGAGTTTACACTGGCGAAGACTTCTTGTTTTATTGCTCGGAAATACGCTAGAACGCCTCTCCGGCCATCTAAGACCCGTGGAGCTTCAGGGGCCTAGGCGGCCCCTGGACCCTCGCCTAATTGTCCTGTGATAGTAGCCCCCCCCAATCAGGAATTGCTTCCGCCGTGCCTGTTAAGGTAGCTATAGAGTGTAACTCCGTAGGAGGCCTGTGGGTCTTTAGTTGTCTCCCCTATTTCTGTAAAAAGTCAAACGGAGATCTGCAGTTGAACTGTTTTCTATCACACCTATATTCTTTTAATTGTTGTAATAATGTAATTCTTTTAATGATATATCCCACTTTATCTGAAGGAGGGTTCTGATTAACACCGGGAAATGACAATATGTATTGTAAATCACTGATTCATTTTTGTGCAAACCTGAATCCAAACTGGCAGTCTCGTTGTCCGTGAATCACGCTTTTCGCATTTCATAATGGGAGCAAAATTTTGCGTGAATGAATTGATTTGATGTCAAATAAGTACTCGTTAGAATTTTTTATCTCATCTGACACCTCAGCACATTGGTGAAGAATCTGGGAGCTTACGACTGCTTAACTTGACCCTTTCCACCACTCTTTTGGGGGCACTCATAGTTGAACAAGTCATGCTTTGTATGTTTTTTTTCTCTTTCTTCACAGCTATGGCGAAGTACTGTACAAGCGCAAGAAAGATGTATTCTAGACGAAAGCGTTGCACGCCGAAAAATCTTCCGAAGGCAAACAGAGGCGGCATTTACGCTTTATTCACTCACGCAGGCAAACGAATGCAAAGAAAAGGCCTTTTCAGCGAGTGTGTATATGTGGGGCAATCCAAAAATAACATTCGCGGGCGTATACGGAGCCATTTCAGAGGGGACGACGGGCAGGCCATAGGCGAATATTTGGGAAAACATGCCGACAAAAAGCTAAAAATGGCATATGTCTACGGGAATCCCAGGTGTGAAAAGCGAGCAATTAATGCTATAACCAGCATGCAAGGAAAACGCCCAAAATTTAACATCAAAGGCGGCATGGGGTTCAAAAAATGAGCTTCTGGTAATATGTAATGTGCCATAACAGCAGCAAAGACCACAACGATAAGAAGAATTGGAATTTGAAGACAAGATGACCAAAAAGTGGCGATATTTATACCGTTGCATACTATTATAATTCACGTATATGGAACATCATGTAAAATGGATAACACGAGTTAATGACTTAATTGATTGATTGGCTGATTGTTCGTTCGCAGTTTTATCAATGTATATAAAAACATAATTATCGACTGCGGCTGTAAAAATGAAGGGATTAAACCCCAGGAGGCTTCTTCTATCCCAAACTAATAATATTATGAGGGACGGTTCATGTATTATCTCAGGGATGAGCCGTCTTCACCATTACCCGTGTGAATTCAGATGAAGTTTGTTTTGAAAAAAAATGGCCCCTCATCAATACGTGGTTAAAAAATGTAGTCTCCCTCGCCACTTGTATATTTTTCATAACTTGCAATGTTTGTCAAAACAGGTACGTATGAGGGATTTCAAGTATATACTTAAGGATATTTAAGTATTGGGACTAGAAAATATGGATCAGAAATTGGAAATATTGGCCGGGAAGGGGAATAAAAAGACACAAAAATGGAGGGAGATGAAGCGGAACCAGACCTTTTTCGGTATCTGAATTAGTGTGTGCTTCTTCTTTTTTTTCACAAACATAAATGAATTTTCAAATCATTCAAGTTGATTGGTTAAAAAATAGAGAATTAAAACTATTTTTCTTCCCATATGTTACCTGTATAATATTGGCTAGTAGCATATAGAGTTTAAACATCCCTTCAACCCGGAGGGGGGGGGGGGGCATTGCTTTACTGTCCGAACTCAATTGTTTCATAAACGTTCATGAAAATCTGGATTACATTTCACATTCCCAGTTGATTGGTGGGCAATTTGAGAATTTACAATAGTTCTAGTGAAACGTTTGATATATGTTGATTAGTGATTTTTGATTATTTTGATATCCAATGCCCCTATAAGTTAATAAATGATTAACCATATTTACACAGCTAGAATATCTTCTTTTTTTGGAACGGCGTTTAATTAAAATATCGCAGTTTTGGAGTCCATGTTTGGAAGCATAGCAGATTTTATTCTAAATTTCCCGCACGTTTTAACAGCGGAGAATACATCCTAGAATGACAAAATATTGGTCACAAGTGTGGTTGTCAACAATCAATATACATAGGCATGTTGAAAGGCACTGAAACCAACGTCGAACTCTGTGTTATTGATCCAAATTGTGTGCCATACTGCAACTTTGAGATTAGATATCGCAATTGAAAAGAATCTGAGAAGACGATACTGTTTTAAACAATTTAATATATCCAAACATAAAGCATAATGAATTTGTATGATATTTCTCAAAATCCACTGTGCACGAACGCTCTTTTCACTATCTACTAATCTGCTTGTTTACTCTAGACACAGATTATACTAGACAGGACATCCCTCTGTAACTTAGCAACATTATGGCATTAAATACATTAAAACAACGTTCACTTACCTCCGAGGGTGGATCACTGCAGTACCAACAGCTGACTGACAAGCTCATAAAACTATATTCGCTCATACATGACTTTTTAAATTACAGAGTGAAATACATACAAAAATGCTAAATTTATCGTTAATTTCAGACCCTAGTATTGTCCACAAGTCTGCGAAAACAATCTCAATCACAAGAAAATAAATTCTCCTGGCCGCTCTTCACATTATCTCATCAAGGGTGAGATCTAAATAAATCATTTCAACGTACAATTCTACGTAACGGCACCCGCACTCTGGTGTACCCTATGCCGTACGGGCTATAGGGTACAGCGGGCACCACAGGTGCGTGCGCATTCGTATGATCACGTGACTTCCTAGCTCAGAGGGCTCCGAGCTGCAAGAGCTTCGAGCTCCGCCCAACGGAACCTACCTACACCACCTGGCGTTGACGGGCGTCAACGCCCGCTGGTGGTGGTGTCATCGCCCGGTGGTGGTGTCTGTACATAGACTTACCACACACCCCAACTGCCCATGCGCAAATTAGCGCGACTTCCAATAAAAAACACGCCACTCTGACTCTACCCCACGAAAGCTTCACTAGGATACCCCAACCGGTCCATTGGGACCAAAGATGGGCCCCTCAATCACTGAACAGACCCCCAAAATGATATCTTTGGCATGCATAGCACGATGCACTTCCCAGAAAAACCATACCACTCGTCGTCTACATCCACAAAGCTACAAGATGACAACCCACACGATCCATTTGGACCACGGATGGTCCATCTCTACCGCAAACACCTTCCTTCACACCCCCCAAAATGTCCACTTTGGTTACTGCTCCTACTGATGACGTCACCGGTGACGTGGACATCCCTCCAGTCGCGGTCTACACCCCGAGAGCTTCATTTTGACACCTCACTCGACGCATTCGGACCAAGGATGGTCCATCTCCACATCAAACACCTTCCTTCACACCTCTAAAATGCCCACTTTGGTTGCTAATCCCACTGATGACGTCACCGATGACGTTACAGATGACGGACAACTCTCACGTCGCGGTTTACACCCCGTGGGCTACAAGATGACACCTCACACGGTCCAGTTGGACCACGGTTGGTCTCTCTTCAGCCCAAAAACCTTCCTACACACCTCTAAAATGCCCACTTTGGCTACTACTCCTACTCATCAATGCAAAATGCATGTGCATGCGCAAAATGATGAAACCGGACGATGCATTAGTCCAGTCTCCTCCATGAGAGCTTCAAAATAAGACCTCACTCGACCTAATCGGACGACTAGGGGCTCACCTAGTCCCAAAACAACCATTATCCCAGCGCTACTTGCCCCATGCGTATGCGCACAGTGACTTTTCAAAAACTTTCACCGCTTGGCTTGAAGACCCTTCCCATCGTGTTCTACAGCTCGAGACGAGAAAATCAAGATGCCACAACCCATACCGCCGATGTCCTGAAGTGGGTTTCCCAGTGGGACAAACATTGTCCACTGAGCCAGTATGGGCCTGTCCACCACATCAAACCTACCTGAAATTCCAAAAAAAAAATCAGCGCCTAGCTTCGAGACCCCTCCCATCGTGTTCTACAGCTCGAGGCGAAAAAAACAAGATCCCACACCCATAGTAAGATCCACAGGAAAAAAAAGGATCACCCCTATCCCATACATGCATTCTCCGTATAGATTAGCAATGTAAACTCCGTGTTCCGCTTTTCATATTTTCTGGAAAAATCTTAATTTTACATATACCCACTCACCCACCCTGCCTCTCCCGGCAGGCCCCGATCCATCGGGAAGCCATATTACCCACTCTAGACATGGTTGATAGGGATTTTCCCTATTTTAGGAATAAAGTCTGTGTTTCGCTTTTTATATTTTCGGGAAAAATCCTAATTTTACATGCACCCACCCATGACTTGATCGCCCTGGAGGAGTGCTTCACTTTGACACCTCCCGCGACCCATTCGAACCACCTGGGGCCCAGCTCGACCCCAAAGCGTCCATTCCCATGTTTT
>JAVTVY010011289.1:0-57068 GCA_036873755.1 Hanleya hanleyi
AAACATTAAGAAATGTATTCTCCTGTCTAATGTTTCAGAGAAAAGCGGATTCGATTATATGAAAACAGTAACCCCGATACCTATCATATATTTATTAACGTTTCAATTTAGAAAAAATAGCAGCACTATATACATATATTATATCCATCGTACTGTTCATTTGTACTGAAGAAAAAATATAAAGTACTCCGCTGTGTTTCTAACTCACAACAGCGGCAGAACTTTACATTACAATTCCAGTAACTCACCACTGAGCTAAACAGCAAACACAAATTCAGTAAGCTTCACATAAGAACTGAATCTATTTTACAATCACGTTTTCCGTTATTGACTTCACAAAAAGATGATTGAGTTAACCAAATATTCGTCATAATAGAATGTAGTATCCTCATCAAAGAAATACTGGGGTGATTTTGGTTAACGTAATCATCTTTTTGTAATGATGGGAATTTCCACGTCAAGGACGACAAGAAAATTAGACTGATTAGCATATTTAGCCTGCTCATTAAACGATTCCTATGTATACCAAGAAATCCGTTTTTCGCAAAATGACATTGAACTTTGTTGTCTATTTGTTCGTACAAGTTTGAGCGATTTCCGAAGAAAGAAATTTCTCACCAAACTAGTGCACTTCAAGAGGGACGGTTTCGTATACTGATGCAAGGTGTCCCTTCCCTAACAGTATGATACTTCGAACAGTTGATTTTCTTCGTGTTATCTAACAATTATGTCAATATAACCATATTCGTTTCATCTGACCAAAATATAAATTATGACTGATTGGTTTTCAACCCTCATCAGTGGCTTTGTTTCGGTTAAATAATTCCCTATTTTTCAAGCATTGTTATATATTCTCAACAGGCACAATGTATACTTTCCTTTGTTAAAAGGTCGAGCCACGACATGAAAATGTTTTCCACATTCGATCAAGACAACGACGAGGCCGCGAGGTCCTGCGCAATAGAGTATGCTTCAGGATGGTGGTTTATACACTGCTTCACTGTAAACCTGAACGGGAAGTACTTGTACCCTGGAACGGAAAGCGTAGGTCATCCAATATCACTGAGGCTTCCAATTTGATAGATAAAGGTTGATTCCGGTTTAGTAATTTTGCAGGATGTAGACCAACATTGAGGAGCCAGTGCATTTTGGAAGGCCTGTTTCTTTTATAGGGAGTCCGGAGAGAGTTCCTTAATTATCACTCTTGCAACGCGTTTTGATACTAAGGGTCTCACAAATTTCTTTTACATAAGTCATCTACATGCTGAAAACCCCCCTGAAAAATAGTCATCTACGGAATCAAAAATGGTCTTCAAAATCATTTGTAGCACCATTCTCTTCTTGCATAGGGAAAAATGCTCGAAAGAAATCACTAATTCATCGACATCGGCAAAACTGAACTCAGATATCAGTTGAATCGCCAAATGCCCAGTGGAAAATCCAGGACTTACAGGAAAAAAAAAAAAAAAAAAAAAAAAAATCGCCAAACTCAGTCACATATTCATCCATGCATTGAACACCTTGATCATCTGCATATGAGAGAAACACTGTGAAATGTATTTGTAGCACATATGGCAACCATTATTCCCTATAATTTTTAACGCTATGTTACAGAATAAATAAAGCTTAAGACCCCTTACCCATATGTGTTGTCGACCAGCAGTTATTTTTGCACTGAGCACCTATTGCAAATTTCGTCAACATTCAATACATGTTTTTTAAGTGTTTCAAAGATGGATTCCCCCAAAATGAAATGATATAAATCCCAAATGATTCTATGTCATTCGCAAGTTTTTGATGACATGAGTACTCTAAAGGAATGACATTATTGCATACGTGGAGGACTTAGGTGCTCCAACTTTTTCAAGGCGATCATTGTCTGTATATACCAATATAACACCAGTGCGCCTAATATTCACAAAGCTATTCACAGAATATTGAGATGAAAATGATTTCCCGAATAGTAAAGCAAATTATTCTCCAATGCCCAGCTAACATAAGTATCCCAAAATGTCATGGTCATACACCGAGCAATGCGGCGCAAAGCATCCCAACTAAACTTCGATGCAACTGTGGCATAGGTAGATGACTTCGGACATCTTTGGTGTGACCATTTATAAGATTATCGAACAGATATTCGACGACCAATGCGTTCCAAACGATCTTCAAAACTATTATCCCATATGTAGTTGACATTGTTGCTGAGGGATAAAAGTGAAATGAAAAGACATATTTGGAGACCGAGTGTCTGTTTTATCGTTACGACCATATTTCGAGAATGAAAATGCTCAAAAGCACCAAATTTACATCACCCATAATTTTCGTTGTAAAGTCGTTATCTAGAGAATGATGTATCTTAGTCACACTTTGATTATGGAAGTTTATCGACCAAGGTGTTCCAAACGATCTTCAAATGTATCATCTCATATGTAGATGACAATCTCTGTTTTATCGTTACGCTCATATTTCGAGAATGAAAATGCCCCAAAGCACCAAACTCACATCACCCACGAATGTGTTCACAAAGCAGAAGCCAGTTAGATTTACCCATTTTCACAGAGGCGCAAACTCAAACTGCCCCAGGCATATACTCGCAATTACAAGCCTCTAGTCCGTCATTCAATACTCAGCCGTCGTCCATTAAAGAATTTCCGCGTCCATAATCCAACGACCTATTCCATACTTCATATAACAGCATTAACACCAAATTAAAAAACAACAACAGTCATAATATACATAAAGATAGGCTAGTTTCCTGCAAGCGAGAATCGGTCAATAGTTTTCATTGATGCCGGCAAGACATGTTAAAAAAATATCAAATCCTTAAACCATATGATTTTTGTTGCACGGTCGTTATCTAGAGAACAATGTATCTCAGTCGCGCTTTGATTATGGGTGTTCACATGAACACCATGAGGCTATTGAAGTACATGGGTTCACATCATCACACCACATCAGTCACATTTAAATTTTCACCAAAGAATGACATAGAAGAAATCGTTATTTCGGACAAAATTGTTGGTTCGCTGTGAGGGAGGATGAATGCTGATAGTCCGTGGGCTGAGTAGGCCCACCTTGCACCCCCCCCCCACCACTCTCCGAAACTATGATTTTGTAGTACTTTGGAATGTGCCGAGGAAGAAAATATATGTTAACATGCGAGATATTGGGATGAACTGGCAGATCAAAGAATTTAAAACTTGCACCTAACGCCTTTATTTTGCGTTTACGGTAAGGGGGTGGGGTTGCTAAAATGTTCCTAACTTTTTTACTTGTTGTCCAATTGATTGAAATGAGGCATCTTTTTATTCAGCATAAACGGAGGAATCAGTCCAAAACAGCAAACGTTCTAATATGTCAACATTATGACGTCAGTAGGGGGCCATCTCCAAATTTCATGAAAAAAATGTCAAAATTGACTAACTAAAAGCAATACTGATAACTAGTCATATTTCTACAACATTATCTACGTAACCTGGTTTAATATGTTGTTTTTATTTGTATTTTGTGCTTCAATACATTAAAATATTTCCAATGTTGTATACTAGCATTAACATGGATAAATAACTTAGCACTATGTTACTTATGCAATGAATAGTAGGAGTGGGGTTGCTAAAATGTTCTTAACTTTGTTGTCCAATTGATTGAAATGAGGTATCTTTTTATTCGGCATAAACGGGGGAATTAGCCCAAAACAGCAAACGTTCTAATATTTCAATATTATGACGTCAGTAGGGGGCCATCTCCAAATTTCATGAAAAAAAATGTCAAAATTTACTAACTAAAAGCAATACTGATAGCTAGTCATATTTCTGCAACATTATCTATGTTTTTATTTGTATTTTGTGCTCCAATACATTGAAATATTTCCAATGTTGTAAACTAGCACTAACATGGATAAATAACTTAGCACTATGTTACTTATGCAATGAATAGTAGGGGTGGGGTTGCTAAAATGTTTCTAACTTTTTTATTTGTTGGCCAATTGATTGAAATGGGGTATCTTGGCCAACATAGTAAACTTTCTAATATTTACTTATTGTGGCGTCCCTAAGGGGTCATCTACAATTTTCATATGAAATCGTATTTTTACCAAAATTGTTACCTAAAATAGTTCAAATGATTCTTTTTTGGCTAGCCGAACACATGCAGGATACAAATGTATTTGCCAGTAAGCGCTGAAGTAACAGTCAACATAAATATGCAAAGTAGAATATCAAGATTTATTTATTTGAAAAGTTCGTTCGTTTTCTGCATGGGGGCAAAGTTACCTAAATGGTTATAACTTTTTTATTCCTTGTCCAATTGAATGAAAGGAGGTATTATATATGCAACATAAACTGCGATACCGGATATTAACAATGGTGCGCAGGGGTCAAAGGACACTTCCGGTCGCGTGACCGGAACCGGAAGTTGCCACAAGACAAGTAGGTCAATAAGAACCAATTTAGTCTGTCAATGGTCAAAAGAGTCAATTTAGCCTTTACATCATGTCAATGGTTAAAGGTCATTTCCGGTCACGTGACAGTTAACATGGAAAAACTCGGATGTAAGATGAGGACCCGGATGTAAAACCACAGTACCCGGATGGAAGACAGAGGAACGACGGGAAAAACCCACTGGGAAACCCGGTTGTTGACAAGGTCCGATATGTAAAATCCACTGCCTACACATACACACACACACACACACGCGCGCAATGCGGCTCAGTCGTACACCAGTACATCTCGGTCCTCGACTTGGGGGTAGTTGAACTGAGTGTGCTAAAAATAGATTATCAGCTAGCGTGCTATAAAAGGGGAGCGGCCTGGCTGTTTCATCAGACACTCTGAGACAGCGGGAACTCCCACCCATCGCCTACTCAGCCCACGGACTATAACTGGACTGTCATGCATTATACCATATCTTTGATGTATTATACCATATCTGTCCAGTATTATACCTTATCTGTGCTGTATTATAATCGGAGAGGTATCAATGTGAAACACTCGTGACTCCGATTGGAGGGGCTGAGTCGTGGAAATGACGTCATTCTGCAGATGTGCAGTTGTGGAGTAGTAGTAAAAGGGAAGTTTCCGAAGTGTGCAAGGGCACTATACCACATCGGGGTATATATTTCATCCAAGTATAGCGGATAGTGGTTGTCGTGAATAACAACAAGTTCAGCAATCTTTATACAGTTCATTATCCCCAATGTTACGTCATACCCAGGATGGGGGAGCCGCCCTGGGTATGTTCACAACAAAACAAATTGAAATATCAAACATCATGTTTTATTATTTAACGCACCGTCACATTAGGTACAAGTGTTTGCTAAGCTCAAGTCAACGATCAGCATGTAGACGTAGAGAGTATATACGGCATGTTAGGCTATTCATTAGTGCACGGGTGACGCATTCAGCCGAGAGGGTTGACCAGTTTAACCACGAAGAAGGTAACATTGGTGACCCTCTCCACTGTCCTCTTGGTGTTGGGGAGTTGACGTTGTGCTCATTCCAAGGGATCCGCAGTGTCCAGTTTCTCCAGCATCGTCTCTAGCGACGCCCGGCCAATGATGGTGAAAGGATGGTCGTACACATGGTTGTTGGCACTGGAATAGAAATAGCGCAGTTGATCCGTCATCTTATGACGTAAGATTTACCCGAAAGCGTCATTTAATTTGAAGGCCGTACGTTGGTCATTGAAGATGGCTTCCTGCGTAGACGGGCGAGGTTGGTCAGTCGGAAATTGTAGATATCTTGAATAGGGCGATGATGGTGGAAACAGTGCCGTATCATGGGCCAATGGCGCTGATAGATGTCACTCACTGGATGGGCGTCCTGTAAGAGATCGCTAGAAACATCTATGGGCTCGTCCGCGAAGTGTACTTTGTTCTCCACGTCGTACAAAATCCGGCCCAAGGTCTTGTCGTCGGAATTTGACTGTTGAATTAGGGCGACATCATCATCTCATCGGCCCTCGTGAGATGGGTGGGAGTTCTCGCTGTCTCAGAGTGTCTGATGAAATGGCCAGGCCGCTCCCTCTTATAGCACGCTATCTGGTGATCTATTTTTAGCACACTCAGTTCAACTACCCCCAAATCGAGGACCGAGATGTACTGGTGTACGACTGAGCCGCATTGCGCGCGCGCGCGCGTGTGTGTGTGTGTATGTGTGGGCAGTGGATTTTACAACCCGGACCTTGTCAACATCCGGGTTTCCACTTGGGTTTTTCCCGTCGTTCCTCCGTCTTCCATCCGGGTACTGTGATTTAACATCCGGGTCCTCATCTTACATCCGGGTTTTTCCATGTTTACTGTCACGTGACCGGAAATGTACTTTAACCATTGACATGATGTAAAGGCTATATTGACTCTTTTGAATATTGACAGGCTAAATTGGTTCTTATTGACCTACTTCCGACAAGGTGCGCCACCTGTCTTGTGACAACTTCCGATTCCGGTCACGTGACCGGAAGTGTCCTTTGATCCCTGCGCACCATTGTTAATATCCGGTATCGCAGTTTATGTTGCATATATAATACCTCATTTCAATCAATTGGACAAGGAATAAAAAAGTTATAACCATTTAGGTAACTTCGCCCCCATACAGAAAACGAACGAACTTTTCAAATAAATAAATCTTGATATTCTACTTTGCATATTTATGTTGAATGTTACTTCAGCGCTTATTAGCAATTATATTTGTATCCTGCATGTGTTCGGCTAACCAAAAAAGAATCATTTGAACCATTTTAGGTAACAATTTTGCTAAAAATACGATTTCATATGAAAATTAGAGATGACCCCTTAGTGATGTCACAATAAGTAAATATTAGAAAGTTTGCTATATTGCCTGATTCCCCGGCTCATGTTGAATAAAAAGATACCTCATTTCAATCAATTGGACAAAAAATAAAAAAGTTAGGAACATTTTACCAACCCCACCCCTACTATTCATTGCATAAGTAACATAGTGCTAAGTTAGTTAACCATGTTAGCGCTAGTTTACAACATTGGAAATATTTCAATGTATTGAAGCACAAAATACAAATGAAAACAACATATTAAACCAGGTTACATAGATAATGTTGCAGAAATATGACTAGTTATCAGTATTGCTTGTAGTTAGTCAATTTTTCGTGAAATTTGGAGATGGCCCCCTACTGACGTCATAATATTGAAATATTAGAACATTTGCTGTTTTGGACGGATTCCTCCATTTATGCTGAATAAAAAGATACCTCATTTCAATCAATTAAACAAAAAATAAAAAAGTTAGAAAGATTTTAGCAACCCCACCTCCTTGCCGTAAACGCAAAATAAAGGCGTTAGGTGCAATTTTTAACTTCTCTGATCTGCCAGTTCATCCCAATTACTCGCGTGTTAACATATATTTTCTTTTTCGGCACATTCCAAAGTACTAAAAAATCATAGTTTCGGAGAGTGCTGGGGGAGGGGGGGGGGGTGCAAGGTGAGCCTACTCAGCCCACGGACTATATTACTCCAGACAGCGCATGCGCTCGATAACGATACAGATCAACGTTACTATCTCAGTCTTATTCTACACAACGAGAGATTCACTAGGACACCACACACCTCACCAGTACCTAGCCCAGGAATGGCTGTAGTCTCGAATGGCTCTGTAAGCCCAGGAATGGCTGTAGTCTCGAATGGCTCTGTAATCGACTTCAGCCAAGGTTCTTCCTATACACAATACATCCCACACATTGAACTTTGAATGATATTGTCCAATATCCTAACTGCACACGAAATAAAACGACAGCGAATAGTAATAAACTATACCTCATTTTCCTCTACATTGGTCCTTCTCGCCGCCTGCCAACTCTCAACACTTAATAATTCCTCGTTCTTGAGATATCATCGTTTAATCACGCCTTCACGGCGTTTTCTGACATATTTTGGTCTCATATTTTGAATGTCTCAGCATAACGAAGATAGCCACGCCCACCTACACGCGCATGCGTTGGACTGTCATCGAACTGACCCGAAAAATCACGCATGCGCCACGGCTTGTTTTCAAAAGACACCGCCATCTCCGGCAAAGTCCGTGCAAGGGAAATTTACATCACTTACAGTTGAATGGAGATCAGCTGAATATTCAAATCCCCAAGAATCTTGAACAATTGATGATAACTTAAGAACGAGGGAATACCGAGAGTTCTAACTTGGAGGAAAGTGACAAAAGACTACAAGGAGAATAACGAGGTACATTTTATTATCGCCAGCTACTGTGATCTTGTATGTGCAGCCGTTAAATCTTCCGAAACGCAGGCGTTTCGGAGGTCAAAACTTCGTGGTATGAAATGTAAAGGGAAGGAACTACAGCTGTGTAGGGAAGAACAGCCACGCCCACATACACAGCAAAGGTTCTATAGCTAACCACTACCATACCACAGACACGCCAAGGTCCACATGTCACTCGTCCCCCTAATGGCTAGTGCTTGTAGGATATATGTAGGCGCCTAATACCGAGACCCTCTCTGCACTACTAATGACATCACTAATGACATCACAGTCACATGATCTGTATATTCTTCTCTCGATACAGTCCATTGTCCATAGTCGACCGTATCCCCAACAAATGTATCCCCATACCAAATATGGAAAGAACCTGTTCAAAAGTTTTGAAAAGCTATTGTCCAGAACGAAATTTTAGCTTGGGCCCCATGTGGCGCCACCTGTATGCGGATTGCATAAAAAACAATGCCCAGCAAGATATTCACCCTACTGAATCGTCAAGTATGATTATAGGTGGAAACCGCCGGTCACGTGTCAAATCACAGTCAATGGTATGTTTTTCGGTGCTTTCGTTATCAAGCGTGGGCGTGTGTCTGACCAGACGACAGTGACCACAGCCGAAAATGAACGATTTTCAGCATATCGATGACAGGTATGGTTACTGGTGTCCAGTCATTTTTTGAAGGAGAGATATCGTACTATATTGTCACCAAATGTAGGGTTATTACTATTTCAAGTTAACAAACATTTTAAACATTTTTGCGGCGAGAAGTGTTTTTAGGTGTTGGTAGACAGTCCATGGTAGGTATTAGCATCGAATTATAGTGTGAGGAAATGAGCACAAAATGAAAACGTGGGAACTTACTACCTGCCTCATGTATCACTGACTCATTCATCTTTATATTCCTTCCACTTGTGTGTGTTTAAGAGGAATATGAACCATTAATAGTTTATTCTCTGTCTGTCTGATAATACGACAGTCCATTGTATCATCATCGGACCGATCGACAGTCCATGGTAGGTCAACATGCACTTGTGAATCATGCACAGAGAGCACATCGTCTGATCCAATGATTCGCCAAATGGACTGTTGCCAAGACAAATGGTAGCTACCATGGACTGTCGACATATCTGATATATAATCATATGTTGCCTCATTATAACATTGCAGCTGTTATGCGGCTTCAATGTCAAGTGATCCAACCTACAGTTCATGGTCGCATGACAAATGGACTGGTGCATTCACCTATAATCATACTTGTCGATTCAGTAGGGTGATATTGAGGCAAGGAACCCACATGCCAAATTTGAAAAGAATCCGTTTCGTTTCTCAAAACTTCAACTTGGTCCCAATTAAGGGGCCACCATTGGAGGTAGATCGGCATGAAAACCAATCCCAAGTGAGATCTTGAGGATCGTTTCTCAGAACTTATTGTCCGGAAACAAAGTCAGACGGATGCACAGACAGACGCATCCCAGTACTATAGTCTCCTTGGGACTTTCAGGCGTCGATGGACAATAAGTCGAGGCCACGTATTTTATTTTTTCGTTCTCCCGAGTTCATTTTTCGTACCTTGAAGTTTTATGGTCATGTTCCTTTTACGGCTTGTTTTACATTAATAGTATTTCTAGTACCAGTGCGAAAGAAACGGTGGTCCCCATGCAGAGACCAGCGTCCGGTCTCCTATACTTCACCTAGGGCGGGCTCTGATATTCAAGTCACTCTTTTCAGATGTCAGTGTCCGGTCTGGGTTAAATCATAACAAGCGGACACTCATATCTGAGGGACCACCGTTTCTTTCACACCGGTATTTAATTTCATCAGTTTTATTTGTCTGCTTAAGTTTATTTAGCCGAAACCGCCGAATAATCGGTCCAAAAGCAGGTGTTACCTTAAATCGGGGTGAATTTGGCCACCAGCTCATTTCAGAGTCCGTTACTCTTTTTGAAATGATATGTTTCTTCGAAAATTAAGTGGGACAGCTAAGCAAGGTTTTAGAACAGATTATGTCCGATTTCCGCAGTAGTATTTTAAGAATAGACCTGTACGTATCGTGTGGTGGAATGTGGAGGGAAGAGCGAAGGGACACTGCACCTTAAATAGAGGTCACTGAGTGCATTTGATCTGTATCGTCATCGAGCGCATGCGCTGTCTCAACTATTATAACAGACGGCGAGGTTGGGTTTTGGCGGTGTATTGGTCATACGTGGTACAAATGTGGAGTGCTTCCTACTGTAGCTCACGTTGTGTAGAATAAGGCTGAAGTAGTAGCGTAGAACAGTGACCTCATCGACGCCCATACACTGTGGCTAGGTATACCTTCTGTGGGAGTCTTTGGGGAGAGGTGGTGCCATACTTGGTCCAACTGTAGGGATTCTATGGAACAGTGTGTAGAGTAATACAATGACCTGTATATGGTGAGATTCTGCTGGTGGAGTGTTATTCCCTGAGACCCGCCCTATGTCATTTGACAAATATATATATATGTTTTTGTTGTTTTTTTCTTGGTAGGAAATTTATCGGACGACAACGGGCATTACAGAATATTTTATCTGGGTATTCTTTCATTTACCATGTTTACTCAAGGCGTTTACTCCACCACACGCCATCGATGTTCGTCCATTAACAGATGAGTTACTTAGTTGAGCTGATCTGTCATCACTGGTGTCCTGCAAAGGATTAGATATTGTGAATAGGAGCTAACTCGTGTGACCATGCCATCAGGAAAGTACACAAATTATGTATATATTATCACTTGTGGTGTTAGGAACGCTACAACAGATCTGTTCAAATTGCATAATACACTTTCTAGACAGAATATACACCGTTTGCTTGCTTTCTTCATTACCTACGAATTCAATATTTGGTGACGAGGTGCGCAAAGGACCTACTGCTCTGAAGATAAGTGTTCTATTGCTATTCAAGGCATTTACCAGGATCAGTCCGAGATTAGAAGCGCCCACACCGGGTGACCCCTCAGGTCATGGCCGCTGTGGAAGCGGGTGTTTGTGAATTATCTGAATGCTTTTGCCACAGAGGTCGAATCGGCCTAGAGAAAAACAGCTATACTGCTTCATTACCTTGGAGCAGAGGGTCAATGCATTTTTCATACGCTTCCAGCAGCGGACGGCTCAGATTTATACATAAAACCTATGGCGGCCATTCAGTTATACTTCGGCCCTGCTGTAACTCTGATCGCTGAAAGGTACCGTTTCGCCAAAGAGTGCAATTACCCAATGCACCAGATGACATATTGAGAGTGAACTGAAATTAGACGAAACCATACCATTGGCTCGCTTGTTTGAAACATTGGTCAAAGAGGAGAAAACTATATCGGGGAATTCCACTTCCATTGAAGGCCACACATAAGCAGAAATAAACTCTGCCACAAAATTCCAAATTGGGCAAAGCGGTGAGGTAAATTTCACTTTGGTCGCACAAGAAACTTGACATGCATATCATGGAAAATTTGCATCTGAGCATCATCTGGCAAATTCGCCTAAATGCCCGGCCAAGGAGAAAACCTTGCAAACTTTTTTGGAAAAAAAAGGCAATTTGGATTCTGTCCCAAACTCCCAAAATTGTTACCATGGTTACCGAGATGAAAGCTCTGATGACGAGGTGGAGATTCTGTGTACGCAGACTATGAACAAAGTTAAATGTGAGCTAATTGTGTACCTATGCACTTGATGGTTGATGAGGCTGTGATACCTCCATTTGTCTATTCCCCTGTTTGATAGATACATTCTTCGAGATGCTCTAGAATCCTATACTTCTAATTAAACGCACATTAAAAGAGTGGTGGAAAAAGATTCCGGTGTACTGACAAGAATATAATGCCGGCATATTTCTAAAAACATCACAAGAACCAAAAGTGACCCACGTGATGATTTGTATCCCAGCCACGCTTTTATTGTAGCTGTTCATGTGGACATCTTGAATGTCATGACCACACGGTCTCTAGCACCGGCTTGAGCGATATTAGATACAAATATTTCAAAGCGATGATGTAATAGCCCTATGAGACTTCTGATGGAAAATGATGAACAGTGCTATCACCATATAAAAAACGGTCCAAAGGAGGGAGTATTTATAGAATGCCAGTTCATATTCAGAACAAACACCTGTGAGGCCTGACGCCGACCAAGCGCTTCATTCTCCATCATGTTTACAAGTCAGTACATGGCATACCCACAATGGGTTGGTTTCGCGCACAAGTACAGCACAAAGTTAGCTGTACCCCAGTGTAAGTTCTTGGGGGTAGGACCGCACTGCGGTGGCCTAATGTTTAGAGCGTCGGTCTCGTAAGCGGTAGGTACTGGGTTCAATCCCAGGCCGGGTCATACCAAAGACTTGAAAAATGAAACTTGTTGTTTCCTCGCTTACGCTCAACATTAAGAGGATAGAACAAGGACTGGTTCGCTCGGTGTCAGTATAACTGAGTGGGGTGTCAGGTCTGCCTACGGCATGATATTTCAGTAGGACAGCACTACAAAATGGCAGCATTAGATCTGCTCTGTTACAAGTTGGTAACTCCTCCCCCTCCCCTACCTATCCCGTCCAGATATAGCTGAAAAAGTCAGTAAGGCCATCCCCCTCCGTTCCTTCCCCGTCGTGACATAACTGAAAAAATGTTGAAAGCGATGTTAAACGCTATTCTCTCTCTCACTGACTCTTGGTGGTAGAAAAGAACAGTAGTCTAATTGGGAAAGATGTATTCCAAGAACTTGATATTTATGGACAAGGGATCTAGTGCCTGAATCCCCTGAAACCTTCCACAATGAGTTTGTGAAAGAGTTTCCAGAATTATTGTCAAACCATGTCGGCAAGGTGAAAGGTTTTCGGTATACGTCAGACTGAGACCTGGTGCTAAACCCGTGCAACAAAAACTTCGTGGACTGTTCATTAGTATTGGCCAGGCGGTTTCAGCCGAGCTCTAGCGTTAGAGGAAGTTGACATAATCGACAGGATGGATACTTCCGAATAGGTTTCTCCAATTCTCAAGGCGCGAAAAAAAGATGGCCAACTGAGGGTGTGTGTTGACCTACGTCCATTGTTACGGAGAAATTGTCTCTCCCGGATATCCATGAAATGTTAAACGATATGCATCCTTACAAACGCGTTTCTTTTGGTCTGTCGTCTGCGTCGTCATGCTTCCAGGAAGTGCTGACGGTAATCTTGTCAGACATTCCAGGCGTAAAAGGTTTTATTGATGACATCATCATTTACTCTCTTGACAAGACCTCCCATGACAAAACTGTACATACAGTACTGCAGCGTTTGAAAGATCGAAACATCACACTAAATCAGAAAGGAGAATTCGACGTGTGACGCGGCTTTGCTGCCAGTTCTGGGTTACATATTTGGCTAATGCGGTATCCGGCCTAGCGATGACTTGGTGACAGGCATTGTCAACGCTGCGATTCCACAAAACAAACAACAACTGTAAACCTGTCTTCGTCTGAGCAATTCTCGACCAAAGTCGATCCGATTCACGAAGTGCAAAATACGGATCCGTATAGCTGAACAGCAGAGGTTGACCTTGCATTCCAGGCTATCGAGCCCCGGATTTACATTGTTTGATCCCAGGCGTGACAACCTATGCGAGTGTGTATGGATTTTGTGTGGTACTGAGTCAATTGCACCCCATTTGGGATTTAGACATGGTAGCATGTGTTTGTTTGCCGCATCTTGACTTCAGCGAAGCGGAATTACTCCGTTGGTGAACGCGAGTCACTCGTCTTCATCTGCGCGGGGGAACGGTAGCACACCGATTTATAGGTTCGGCAATTCATTCTGGGCAGCGACCACCAAGCTTTGGTTACGCTCCTATCCTCTGCGTGCAACGGTCACAGGCCAATGCAGGTAGGTCGATAGAATGCCCGTATGTTCACTGATACACGAAGACGTACAAACCTGGTCCAGCCAATACAGTGGCTGATGCATTATCGCGGCTACCAATGGTGTCATCGGACCTGACTTTGGACGAAGACGACTGTGACGTTGTATGCCAGATCCTTTTCATGATACGTGTAGTGTGGCGACTGGCGCGGAAATGAGCTTTCAATTCATGATGGTGTGATTTACCGTGGTGAAAGAGTAGTCGTTCCCACTGGTGTAACTGTGTCTTGTTAGCTGTGCACACGAAAACCACCAAGGTATGGTAAAAGACAAAACAGCGGTTATGAGATCTGTATTGGTGGCCGGGAAAGGACACTCAAGTTTTTGAAGCCATAAAATATGCTTCACCCGTCAGATGGCTGACATATCCGCAGTTACACAGGTGGTCCCGATGCAGCCTGTTCAGTTACCGGAGCGGCCGTGAGAGCAACATGGTTTGGAGTTTGTGTCCGGACTATTCTGCACCGGCAAATAAGAGATACGTAATCTCATTGATCGACTACCGGAGTAAATGGCCAGATATCGCATTTACCTCAGACATTAATGCATCTACGACGATCAACTCTCTCCTTACAGTGTTTAGTAGAGAAGGTTACCCGGAGGAGCCGGTGACGGAGAATGGTCCACAGTTGACATCTCATGAATTTGAAAACTTCCTTCATGGCCGAAATATAAAACACCAATTTACGGCCGTACATCCATACCATGCTATTATTATAATATGGCGGATATCCATCCAAATATTAAATAGTTTGTGTGTTATTTCTTCATATTGTTCAGGCATGATTAATATACAAATGAAAGAGATAGCTGATAAATTAGTAACGTGTTCAAACAAGAATATTGTAGATTCAAGGAATTCGGTTTCGGTCCCTATCAACGAAGTGTTAATGCAGCGTCACGGGAAATCCAAGGACCTATCGACAATTCGCACAACAATCTTTGAGGAAGCCAAAACTATTTTTCGAAGTTATGGAGACCCTCTCGCCATAAAATGTCGGCTACCATATTGTTTACTTACAATAAGTACGTCCGCCAGGGTGCGCAGATGTTTTAGCATTGATCGGAGATCATTGGACAACAAAAGCATGTGGACGGATTTGATTGGTTTCTAAAATCGGTGGCAAATATATGGATATATATCTAGAATCCCACCGGAGGGTCTATATATCGCATGGAAATGAGCATCCTCAGTTCTACCTGGGACTCGACGTTAGTAAACATCGCAGTTTTGACAACTCTTCAATATAAATACCAACCAGTACGATACCAAGGCAACCAGTAGAGGTAAATTACCAAAACTGTCAGACACACATGTTGGTCTGGGTGAATAGTATTACGTACATGCACCGACCTTTTACATCCAGTGGTTGGTTATTATCCTGGAGACAAAGGCTGGGCAAGGCGATATTGACTAATTGAGGTACAACCCGATACAGAGACCAAATCATGGTCAACAACAACAACCAACCATAGGTCATCAACCAACAATTGGTCATGAACCAAACCTTGGTCAACAAACCAACCACTGGTCACGAACCAAACAATTGGTCGTCAACCAATCATTGGTCATCAACCAAACCTTGGTCATCAACCAACCACTGGTCATCAACCAAACGTTGGTCATCAACTATACCTTAGTTATCAACAAACCTTCGTTAACAACGAACATTGCGCATCGACTATACCATGAACATCAACCAACTCTGTCACTACCCAAACTCTGGTCGCCAGCCACCCATTAGTCAACCCACATCTGGGGACTACTGCACTGCCATTGCAATAAATAATTAATAACAGAACACCACTTTGTATACGAATGAATGAATTGGATTTAGTATTGTCATAATTAATATCAATTTGGAATTTGTATTCTTCTCAGGTTCTCAGCCATAAGTGACCGAACTCGCTCGACCATAACCATCAGTCGTGACTGGACACTAGATCACAAGCCACGCTTCAATTGGTGGCATCATAGTGGAATTCTATCATTAATTGGACCCTCCATAACTCGGAGCCGAAAATGGCATCACGTTTTTCTCCAACGGACAAAGCTAAACGAGACTGGTATCCTAAAACAGTTGGAATAGATTTTCTTGGTGGATAATTATATGATGTTAAGGTAGCGCTAAACTTTCTTGCAGTTGATCATATCAGTAACCCTTCTTTAGGAGTAGGAGATGACTCAAATGTTTTGTTCCCAGCCAGGACTCCTTATCACTGACTGATAAGTCAGCAGATTTCCAGGCCCTGACGGAATCCCTGTAGCACCTCCGTCAAACGGAGAGAGGGATGATACAACACATCGATGAATTTGAACGGTCAAAGCGTGTTGTAGACCAGTCACTAGACAAATCAACTGCGGTTGATGTTTCGCACCTTTCCCTGGCACGGTCGGCTAGCTCTATATCTACAGCAATCTGGAAGTCAGCTGTGTGACTTTCAGCAGGAAAGACGACTGATCCCCATCAGGCAAAATTGATACGACGTAGAATCTTGGCAGATAAATGATCAAGATGGCGCCGATAGATAAAAGAGCACCCAACTGAATAGGAGGGGACAAAATTGGCAAGATCAGTGATTCGGACAGGTTGAAGACGCACCGATTGGTGTGTGTGTGTGTCAAAGACATACGAGGCCTGGAAGCACCACGCGACCAGATCACAATGGGTAATTGCTCGTAATCAAGAACCCAGAATCAGGTTACATTTGGTGTTATCATGCTTCAGGAGATTTCCATCGATATCGAAAACAGAAAAAACTTTATGATGGATCAGTAGAATGGTATAATCACCTTTTACATTTTGTAGTGATGGTCGAGATAAATAGATGGGATAATGCCTCCAAGGCATTAGAGTTGACGACAAATTTACGGGGACGGGCACAATGTATCCTTAGTGATTTGGAACCAGACCAACGCAGAAGCTATTTCAAATTAGTATCTGCCATCACTGCCGATTTGAAGATGAGAACAGTCATAAATGTTTCGTGTCCAAATGAAGCACAGTCTGCGAAAAGAGCCTGAACCGCGGAAAGAATTAGCCCAGGATATCAAGATAAAGCTTACCTGTTAGCCTCGAGGGAAAGTTAGCAACAGATCCGTTCATTGATTCCCTCTATGATTCCGAATTGAATTGGGAAGTTTACCAAGGGAAACACTCAAGTCTAGACGAAGAAGTCAAGATTGCACTTGAGTATGAAGCATTTCAGAAGACAAGGAAGCGAGATTACAAAAGATAGGGTTACTGCAGAATAGAAGGACGCTGGGAGGCTGAATGCCCAAAGCGGAGGCAACAGCAATACAGACAGTACAAGAGTACCAACAGTACATTCCCCAGTCGGGAAACAATCAGTAGGTGGTGCCGTGGGCCACACTCCATCGAAACAAAATAAACTTGGGCCTGAAATAGAAACATCTAATAAGCAAAATCATGATGGTCTCTTCCTATCAACGCAGACTGATAGAGTGAACTTGAATTGCTCGATTGCTACTGGATCATCAATTTCAGTCATATATCAAAAGAACTATCACGCAATACCAATAGAGAATCGACCTCTACCAGATCCTGGATGTCGTCACATCAAAATTGCAGACGGTAGATTGTGAAGATTTGGTCAGACTAGCCTGAACATCAAACTACATCTAGACATGACAACACAACAAATTATGCTCATTGCAAACATAGATTTTCCTGCAGTACTGGATTATGACTTCTTACATGGACACAACTGTAAACTCAATATGCGCACTGGAACTCTGGCAGTAGACGACAGACTCACTCGCTGTTGGTTACCTCCTATCTTCCGGATATCTGTAGGAGAAACCGGCGTTATTCCACATAACAGCGAGACAGTGATACCTGGTAACCTGATGACTGGTGTTATGGAAGTTGGCGAACAGTTTGTCCAATCCAAGGGCATGGTGCTAGCCAGAGCTGTGGTAGATTCGAATTCAGGCTATATCCCTTTGAAAGGGGTGAATTTTGACGACAAAGCAAAAACCCTGTAAATGAACACACTCATAGCCACTTGTCACCCAAAATTCAGAGTAGTTGTCGACATTTAAGATAAGGAAATGATATACGACAAACTGAATAGTATGAGAGAAGTACCTGCCAATATCGGAGATTTATACCAATGCAAAGTTTGATGCCAAAACAAAGCGATCGATTTCAACAACTCTTGTCAGACTACCACACTGCCATCGCCAAAGACAAAGATTATCCTGACCGAACCAACATCGTTAAACACACAATCAACACCTGTGATGCTGCTTCCATCATGATGCACAACAGACGGTTACCGCTTTCCAAACGTCAGAATGTTGACAATGAGCATGTATCGATATTGCAAAAGGGTATAATAGAGGAATCAACAAGCCCTTGGGCCGCGCTTCTCTCCGCTTTTGTGTGGGCTATAGACTCTTCAATTTGTCTACTGAAATAGACAGAATTTCTAGAATAGACGATTCCCTAGATGCACTACGAGGCTCAACATTGTTTTCAACACTGGACATAAACAAAGTTGAGTTCGAACAAAAAGATGTTGAGAAAACTGCTTTCACCAAAACAAGCGGCCTTTACCAATTCAAGGTAGTGTTTTCTGGTCTGTGCTACGCCCCAGCAACGTTCGAACGCCTACTGGAAACTGCTCTCTCTGGAATGAACTGGAAGACCTGTTTGTTGTACTTGGATGGCATAATTTTCTTCTCCGGTTTATTCGAGACCCATCTAGCTAGACTGAAAGAAATCCTGTGTAGGACGGAGGAAGCTGGTCTGAAAGTATCGTCCAAAAAATGCCAATTGTTCTGGAAAGAAGAAGAATTCTTGTGACACATCGTTTCCAGCTTGCACAAGCTAATGGAAAGTGGGAATCTCTTGAAGTGGACTGTGAAGATGCATTCGAAAGACTGAAAACTGCACTCACAGAGGCACCCGTATTGGCTTATCCATCATCCTAGACCAAGATGCCAGCAACATAGGTATTGGTGCAATATTGTCACAGTTGGATGACGAAGGGAAAGAACGTGTCATCGCCTACTTCAGTAGAACACTCACCAAAGCAGAACGACAATATTGCATCACCCGAAAAGAACTCTTGGCTGTGGTTGATACTGAAAAACATTACCACCACTGTCTTTACGGCTTGAAGTTCTTTGTTTGTTCTGACACATGGAAAGATACAGGCGAACGACCAACATTACCAAAATTAACAATGTTTGAGGACGCCAAAATGATTTTTCGAAGTTATGAATACTCTCTCGCCAGAAAATATCCGCAGCCATGTTGTTTAATGACAAAGAGTGCGTCCATCAGGGATCGCAGATGTTTTCGCATGGATCGCAGATGACTGGACAACAAAGGCATGTGAAGGGATTATTGGTTCTAAAAACAGTAGCTAAATATATGGATATATATCTAGGATTTCACCGGAGGGTACCCTCAATATATACTGCGCATGAAAATGAACATCCTGTGGTCTGGGATCTACGTCAGTAAACCGCACAATTTTTGACAACTCTTCAATATACCTAGCAACCAGTACGGTACCAATACAGCCAGCAAAGGTAAATTACACATACTGCTGCACACACATCTGTTGGTTTGGAGGGAATAGTGTTAGATACATGGACTGGATATATCTGGCACAGGAGGTAGATTAAAGTGCCAAACAAATTAGGTTCTCTGACGATCCATTGTGATCAGTGTCTGTAGAGCCTAATTTTCAAAATTCGAAATTCATTTTTTTTTGTAGTTTTGGTTAGGTTTTTGTTAGGGTTTTGCTAGGGTATGTTTCTTTGGGTCATCGTCGCCGTGTGACCAATACGGTTAGGTGCGACGTTAAACTTCAAACAACCCACCAACCTGGACATATAATGGCTGGTTATTTACCCTGGAGATAAAGGCTGGAAAAGGCCATATTGTATTAATTGAGGCACAATCCGCAGGAGAGACCGAACCTTGGTCAACAACCAACCATTGGTCAACGACCAACAAATGGTCACGAAACAAACCTTGGTCAACAGTCAACCATTATTCAAGAATCAGTCATTGGTCAACAACCAATCATTGGTCATCAACCAACCATTGGTCATCAACCAACCTTTGGTCAACAATCAATCATTGGACATCAGCCAAACCTTGGACATCAATCAATCATTGGTCGTCAACTAATCATTGGTCATCAACCATACCTTGGTCATCAACATACCATTGGTCATCAACCAAACCTTCGTCAATAACCAACCATTTGGCATAAACCACACCATGGACATCAACCAACTCTGTCACCAACCACCCATCGGACAATTCACATCTGGTGACTACTGCACTGCCATTCAGTACATAATTAATAATAGAACACCACTTTGAATACGAATGAATAAACTTGGTTTTATTATTGTGATAATTGATATCAACTTGGTATTTGTATTCTGCTCGGGTTTTCAGCCATAACCATCGCTCGTCCATAACTAAGAACGATTGATGCCCTTGAGGTAAACAGGAGACGACGCAGAATCCAGGCAGGGGATGATGCTGCTCCCATCAGAATGCACCCTAGACATTACAATCTTCACGCCTTGAAGTTCTTGGTCCATTCTGACCATGGTGTGCTGAGATAGTTGATGAGGTTTAAAAACCCCGAGGGTCAAACTGTTCGGTGGATCGAGACTCTCAATACGTAAAACTTCCAACTGGATCACAGGACTGACAAAACAACATGGGAATGCTGATGGCCTTTCGCACATTCCATGTAATACTTGGAATAAACAAAACTGTTGCTCGGATGCAGAGTCGATTTCACTGCGTGAGTTACCAACAAGATGTAACAGAGTGGATCACAAAATGCCAGCTCCAACAACTAGGTTCATCGCACCGATGAATCAAAATCTGGTGGGAGGATTCTGGAGAGGATTGCTCTTGACATTTTAGGACTTGTACCAGAGGCTAGACAGGGGAATAATATATTTTGGTACGGTAATATTGGATCACTTTGCCCCACCCTTCCCCCAATAATTGTAACTGACGTGCCTTGAAATGGATCAGATATGTGTAGAAAACCGTCTGGGATCTACGTCAGTAAACCGCACAAGTTTTGACAACTCTTCAATATACCTAGCAACCAGTACGGTACCAATACAGCCAGCAAAGGTAAATTACACAAACTGCTGCACACACATCTGTTGGTTTGGAGGGAATAGTGTTAGATACATGGACTGGACATATCTGGCACAGGAGGTAGATTAAAGTGCCAAACAAATTAGGTTCTCTGACGATCCATTGTGATCAGTGTCTGTAGAGCCTAATTTTCAAAATTCGAAATTCAATTTTTTTTGGTAGTTTTGGTGAGGTTTTTGTTAGGGTTTTGCTAGGGTATGTTTCTTTGGGTCATCGTCGCCGTGTGACCAATACGGTTAGGTGCGACGTTAAACTTCAAACAACCAACCAATCTGGACATATAATGGCTGGTTATTTACCCTGGAGATAAAGGCTGGAAAAGGCCATATTGTATTAATTGAGGCACAATCCGCAGGAGAGACCGAACCTTGGTCAACAACCAACCATTGGTCAACGACCAACAAATGGTCACGAAACAAACCTTGGTCAACAGTCAACCATTATTCAAGAATCAGTCATTGGTCAACAACCAATCATTGGTCATCAACCAACCATTGGTCATCAACCAACCTTTGGTCAACAATCAATCATTGGACATCAGCCAAACCTTGGACATCAATCAATCATTGGTCGTCAACTAATCATTGGTCATCAACCATACCTTGGTCATCAACATACCATTGGTCATCAACCAAACCTTCGTCAATAACCAACCATTTGGCATAAACCACACCATGGACATCAACCAACTCTGTCACCAACCACCCATCGGACAATTCACATCTGGTGACTACTGCACTGCCATTCAGTACATAATTAATAATAGAACACCACTTTGAATACGAATGAATAAACTTGGTTTTATTATTGTGATAATTGATATCAACTTGGTATTTGTATTCTGCTCGGGTTTTCAGCCATAACCATCGCTCGTCCATAACTAAGAACGATTGATGCCCTTGAGGTAAACAGGAGACGACGCAGAATCCAGGCAGGGGATGATGCTGCTCCCATCAGAATGCACCCTAGACATTACAATCTTCACGCCTTGAAGTTCTTGGTCCATTCTGACCATGGTGTGCTGAGATAGTTGATGAGGTTTAAAAACCCCGAGGGTCAAACTGTTCGGTGGATCGAGACTCTCAATATGTAAAACTTCCAACTGGATCACAGGACTGACAAAACAACATGGGAATGCTGATGGTCTTTCGCACATTCCATGTAATACTTGGAATAAACAAAACTGTTGCTCGGATGCAGAGTCGATTTCACTGCGTGAGTTACCAACAAGATGTAACAGAGTGGATCACAAAATGCCAGCTCCAACAACTAAGTTCATCGCACCGATGAATCAAAATCTGGTGGGAGGATTCTGGAGAGGATTGCTCTTGACATTTTAGGACTTGTACCAGAGGCTAGACAGGGGAATAATATATTTTGGTACGGTAATATTGGATCACTTTGCCCCACCCTTCCCCCAATAATTGTAACTGACGTGCCTTGAAATGGATCAGATATGTGTAGAAAACCGTCTGGGATCTACGTCAGTAAACCGCACAAGTTTTGACAACTCTTCAATATACCTAGCAACCAGTACGGTACCAATACAGCCAGCAAAGGTAAATTACACAAACTGCTGCACACACATCTGTTGGTTTGGAGGGAATAGTGTTAGATACATGGACTGGACATATCTGGCACAGGAGGTAGATTAAAGTGCCCAACAAATTAGGTTCTCTGACGATCCATTGTGATCAGTGTCTGTAGAGCCTAATTTTCAAAATTCGAAATTCAATTTTTTTTGGTAGTTTTGGTGAGGTTTTTGTTAGGGTTTTGCTAGGGTATGTTTCTTTGGGTCATCGTCGCCGTGTGACCAATACGGTTAGGTGCGACGTTAAACTTCAAACAACCAACCAATCTGGACATATAATGGCTGGTTATTTACCCTGGAGATAAAGGCTGGAAAAGGCCATATTGTATTAATTGAGGCACAATCCGCAGGAGAGACCGAACCTTGGTCAACAACCAACCATTGGTCAACGACCAACAAATGGTCACGAAACAAACCTTGGTCAACAGTCAACCATTATTCAAGAATCAGTCATTGGTCAACAACCAATCATTGGTCATCAACCAACCATTGGTCATCAACCAACCTTTGGTCAACAATCAATCATTGGACATCAGCCAAACCTTGGACATCAATCAATCATTGGTCGTCAACTAATCATTGGTCATCAACCATACCTTGGTCATCAACATACCATTGGTCATCAACCAAACCTTCGTTAATAACCAACCATTTGGCATAAACCACACCATGGACATCAACCAACTCTGTCACCAACCACCCATCGGACAATTCACATCTGGTGACTACTGCACTGCCATTCAGTACATAATTAATAATAGAACACCACTTTGAATACGAATGAATAAACTTGGTTTTATTATTGTGATAATTGATATCAACTTGGTATTTGTATTCTGCTCGGGTTTTCAGCCATAACCATCGCTCGTCCATAACTAAGAACGATTGATGCCCTTGAGGTAAACAGGAGACGACGCAGAATCCAGGCAGGGGATGATGCTGCTCCCATCAGAATGCACCCTAGACATTACAATCTTCACGCCTTGAAGTTCTTGGTCCATTCTGACCATGGTGTGCTGAGATAGTTGATGAGGTTTAAAAACCCCGAGGGTCAAACTGTTCGGTGGATCGAGACTCTCAATACGTAAAACTTCCAACTGGATCACAGGACTGACAAAACAACATGGGAATGCTGATGGCCTTTCGCACATTCCATGTAATACTTGGAATAAACAAAACTGTTGCTCGGATGCAGAGTCGATTTCACTGCGTGAGTTACCAACAAGATGTAACAGAGTGGATCACAAAATGCCAGCTCCAACAACTAGGTTCATCGCACCGATGAATCAAAATCTGGTGGGAGGATTCTGGAGAGGATTGCTCTTGACATTTTAGGACTTGTACCAGAGGCTAGACAGGGGAATAATATATTTTGGTACGGTAATATTGGATCACTTTGCCCCCCCCCCCCCCCAATAATTGTAACTGACGTGCCTTGAAATGGGTCAGATATGTGTAGAAAACCGTCTGAAATTCCAAACTTTTCCGAGGGAGTACCCCCGTCCCCCCGATCACATCTTCAGAAGCCCCAAGCATTGACCGTGTTTACATTTGAAACACTAGAATATGCGATCTTGTCCCAACTTCTCCATGAAGTTCGTTCTGTCTAATCAACGAACAGCACAATGCCCATCAATAGTTTGTGTTTATAAAGCTCTCCGCCTATTTCGCCGACAAACAACCTTTACTGAGCACCGGACAAATATCATCGGCGAATTATTTTCGAAGCAACGTGGGGGAAATTTCATTGAAGAACGCCGATTGGATTTTTTTGCTCTTTTGTGTCGGTTTTATTGCGAGATATGCCATCCCTTTCAAAGTTCTCAGAAGCGCCAAAGTGCGTTAAATCAAGTCTAAAATTCAAAACAATTTCGGGGGAGAACCTCCGGACACCCCGTTTAAGGCAGGGGGCCACCCCCTCCCTGTCCCACCCTCGTCTGCCCCCTCCCCTCCCCAATATTCAAGTCGCTCCGCCGCGCCTGTTCACGCGATGGACAGAGGCATACCAATGTCTGACATGGAAGCAGAATCCATTAGGAAGATCGTTATGTATGAATTCATCTGTAGATTTTGATTCATTCTGACCAGGGCACTCAATTAGAATCTAAATACTCAAAGGGACTGCGTGACAAACTGGAGATGGCCAAAAATATCTCGCAAAAAATATGCAGGCAGCCAACGATCGTCAGAAACGAGTATATCACAACAGAACTGGCCAACATGTTTACAATACACGCGTCTAGTCCGTCATTCATAATTCCGCCGTCGTCCATTAAAGAATATCCGCGTCCATAATCCAAAGACCTATCCCATATCCATATAACAGTATTAACACCAAATTCAAAAAGACAATCATAGTATACATAAACATAGGCTAGTTTCCTGCAAGAGAGAAGCGGTCAACAGTTTTCAATGATGCCGACAAGACATCATGATGTTCCAAAAATATAAAATCCGTATCGCTGATCACAAAACTGGGGAAGCACGACAACCGTCGAAGAAAGAGGATTTCATCGAAGCTACAGAAACCATGGATTGGGTCGTTCCTGGTGACTAAGAGACTATCCAACTTAGTGTACCGAGTACAGATTGAGAGTACTGCTAACTGTAAAGTAGTGCAACACAACCGGCTGAAACCATATTATGATTCGACACCACACTGGCTGAAAATTCCTACCAAAATGGGCTGTATATGGTATATATTTCACCACGATTACAGATGCCTTCCGAAGCGAGGTTTCTATATTCAGTTTGTTCCCAGGTATTCCAGGGCAGGTATAAAATGCAACGCCACAGAAAGGGTCTTCATGGGTCGATTGCGCACTGCAGCGAGTGTGACATCCACGTGCCTGCCTCTGGAATGTACCTGCTCAAGCAGCATGTTGAGAGAAGACCTTAAAGAGGTGAGGAAAGGAAACGGAGGCGGGACCACTAAGGTAATGACTTTGAATTCAATGGAGAGTGCTATCAACAAATTAGTGGTTGTGAAATGGGTAAAAGGTTCAGTCCAAATTTTGCCACTATCTATGTAGCTCATTGGGAAGAGCAGGCTTTGAGAAAATTAGAAAAACAGCCTCTCAATATACCTCAGATATTTAGATGACATTTTTGTACTTTGGCACCACTCCAAGGAAGATTTCGGACCATTTCGGAAGCTCTGAATAGCCATGACCCAAATATCAAACTCGAAGTAGTTATTCGTGACAGTTTTAAGGGACCTGGTTTCCAGAACAATGGATATTTAGATTACAAGGTCTTTTTCAAACCAACTGATACCCACGAACTGCTACATGCCAAATCTTTTCACTCAACCCATATATTTAAGGGCATACTAGTAGTCAAATCTCAAATCATTCGATTCCATAGAAATTCGAGCGATATACGGTATTTTCACCACTCATGTGCGATCCTGTTTCGAGCATTGAAACCTAGAGGCTATTCCGCCCGGTTCTTACGGCATATTAAATCTGAAACACTTCGCCAAATCACAAACTGCCAAATAAACGACGTTCGTGAGTCGGAACCTCTAAGGATAAAACATAAACGCCCTAATCATGGCAATGGTAAGAGCTCCAAATGTGTAAAACCTCAGTGTAAACTAGACGAAGTAATTGCTACACAATCCACTTTCAAAAGCGAACAGACCAGAAATGAATACAAGCTTAAGGATCAACTAAACTGTGACACGGAGAATGTAATCTATTTAATTACGTGCCGACAATGCCTTAAACAGTATGTGGGCGAAACTAAAGAATAAACTTCGATATCGTGCCAACAGACATATATCAGACATCAGATTAGACAATGAAGCCCCGGTTAATGAGCATTTCAATCTACCGGAACATTCATTTCAGCACCAGTTTCTAATTATGCCAATAGAAAGATTTCCAACACAGGAAGAAACTGACAATCACCGCGCACTTCGTGAATCCTTTTGGATCAAAACACTTCAAACACGGCAACCCTTTGGTATGAACATAGACCCAGATAAACTTGCTAACAAAGAGTTTATTCCCTTCGTTCCAATATAGCCGTAGGAATGTTGAAGCGACCCGTACACTGAAGTAGTAATACGAAACACTCCGAACAAAACTCCGCTTGTCATTTGATCTGAGACCTATCATAGCGTAATCCAAAAATTGTAGCTTACGCGATTTATTGGTAAGAAGTAAACTTCATCCAATATCGTGATCAATTCTACATGGCATAAGCTAATATATAGCGCCCCCATTTGAACTCTATACGAAACTTGTCTCTAGGAACATTTTTAAGGTAAGAGATTTATAAATCCCTGTGCTCGTGCCTTCCACTTTTGAAAAATGTATATGTATTTTATTGAAAGGCAGAAATAAATAAGACAGCAAACATGTGCTTCCCATATACAAGCATGGGAAGAGCGGTGAGGAGAACTACCCAAACTGACATACGCGCTCGGAGACTAGCGCGTGAACGGTATCCGGATTGCTACCATCTGGAAGTGCTGACCATAATCACTCCCAAGACAATGGCTACGTCTCTCTGTGGAATCTAATCATCACTGAAAGCGTTAACGCTGAAACAAGTCGTTTCTAACTGAAATATACATCTATTTTCATCAAATCGTGATTCACCAATACATTGAAATACCACAAGATAATGCACAAATCAGTTATGCCTAAACAATACATTGTCCCATATAAACCTATATTTCGCTGAATGCCAAAAAATTGACAGCTGTTACTTCATCTGAAGCCAACAACATTAGACGTTGGTTGGTTGTTTGAAGTTTAACGTCGCACCTAACCTTATTGATCACACGGCGACGATGACCCAAACAGACATACCCTAGCAAAACCCTAACCCTAACAAAAACCTAACCAAAACTACAAAACATTTTGAATTTCGAATTTTGAAAATTAGGCTCTACAGACACTGGTGACAACCAATAACCTAACTTTGTGTGCTTAAGATTAAAACTAAAATTTACACATGATTTAATTTAACTGATAAATTTACAATGGAAATAATCCTGTTGACAGTAAATGTGTTGCACAGTAATATCCCAAATTCAATGAATGCTCGTGTAGTTTCCGTGAATTTTCTTACAGTTGCGTTAAAAGTCTGTTCTCATACAATAATACAATATTCAGAGGCAATTAAAGTTTTGTTTACGTTTTACGTCTCGTCTTCACTGTCCGATAACACATGTTGGTCCTTGCGCATCATCCGGACTTTCTCCAACGCTTCTTGTTGTTTACGCAACATCTCCTTCAGCTGTTGGATCCTCTCATCTGACGTCGCCTCACGTGGTGCTTCTGGCTCGAGCCGTGGCATCTTCTCGGGGACTTCTCCTGTACAATCAGCTAAACTATCTAATAAAGGCGGCATCGATTCAGGGGATGACAAAGATGTGGATGCCGCCGAACGCTTCTTCTGAGATGGTCCTTCGTCGGAATATCCCCTATCCGTGCGTTCCTCTTTGATCCGAATTGGTCCGGTATCCTCTTGTTTGCTCAGCGCCTGTTTGTCATATCCTGTGTCTTTTGGCTCAGTTTTCACCTTAGGGGGCGTTACTTTCGGTGAATCTACTACTTTGGGGGAATCAGTTTTCGCAGCAGATTGAAATTTATCTCCCCCTAAAATGTAGGCCCGAGGTTGTAATGTGTTCTGTTCTACCGGAAGTAGAATGTTTTTACCCTCGATTCTCATGAGATAGAACTTTTTGGATCCCAGAGCGGATATTGCCTGTTTAAAAGCTGCCGAATTTGTATCTATTGGAGGAGAATCGTTTGAGTTTCCTGGAAGAAAATTGGATTTTATGGTGACGGGAGGAGCTAGAATAGAATCTGGTATTGGTTTAACATCTTCCCTCAAACGCCCTGGAGACTTTGTCGGGTTAATACCTTGTACATTCAAATTGACAGGGTTCCCAATTGCATGACCTTCCTCTGACTTGCCAAAAGCTTTCTTTTTTGACTTCTTTTTCTTTTGTGACAGCTTGACTCTCAACAGTTTCTTTGATTTGGGACCTGGCTTATAGTTAGTGGAGGTTGTATCCAGACTTTGCAACATACATTCTTCTTCGAGGTTCTCACGTTTCACAACGATCTGGCGGTCTCCCATCTCATAATTTGTCCCCAACATGTCAGGAATTCCCATATCTTCTTCTGTCTTCACAGACGTATTTTCAAACACAATCAACTTTTGCTTCCGACAAAGTTTAATAAGCGAAGATTGTCTACAGGACTTTGAGCAACTCTGTCGTCCAGTAAATTTTCTAAATTTACGAACATCGATGGAACGGTTACCTTTCAAGTCCAAGTGTTGAAGAACAACGAACCAAGCCTCTGGAAATTGGCATCCGTCTAGCTTTTTCTGATCAGCTGCCGGAGATTCACTTCTTGAAGTTTCTTCATCTTCGCATAACGAGAACACCGAGTCTATCTTGAAAGGGAAATCTTCTGACTCTGCAGATGTATCTGGCTCCCCACTAATGGCGGATTCAGTTCCAGATGAATCGATCTCCTCATTTACCGGCGTGGCCGTGAGGGGAGGACAAGTAATGATAGGCACATTAGCCAGGAGGCCTTCTGTCTTCACTGATACGTGTGCTTGGCTTTGACCTTGAATTCCGGACTGTGGTTTGAAAGATAATGATCCTGTTCCATTCCAAATATAAGAGTTGGATGTCGTCGGTTTCGTGGGAACAGTTGGAAGAGAGCCTAACCTGTTGCTATATGCAAGACCTGTGGCAACCGCTTTTGTGTTGGCTGTTACATTCCCGTATAAAACTCCTGTCGGAGGAGGCTTGGAAGCGGTTTGAGTGAGATATACATTCTTTGCAGGGTAAGATAGGAATACAGGCTTATATGATGGTGTGAGTGCCGGCTTATATGATGGTGTGGGTGTCAATGATGTGGGTACACCAATGGGTGTATTGAAATTAGCTTGCAAAGTCTTGGGCGAGTTAGTAACTGGAGTTGTAGTCAATACTGGGGCACAAGGAGAGGCCGACAGCACACCAGTCCCAGGTGCTCTGTGTTGGATGACGTTAAAAATTACTTTTGGTTGAGGTGCTGTTGGCGATATTGTAGGTATGTTCATCAAGCCTTTGTCTGCAGTACTGTTGATACCGGCCGCCAAGTTTGCCAGCTGTGTCGCAGCTGACTTGGAATCGTTTAGCTGTCCGGAGTTGCTTGGAACCATCTTCACTGGATTAGTTCCATCGGCATTGAAGGGAACAAAGATACCCTTAGTTGGAGTTGTCGAGGAAGTGTCGGTGATGGGGATCAAATACACTCCTTTTTTTCCATTACAGGTAGCCGGGCTGTATTTATAACGTCCAGGCGGGACCATTATCGTCGATGTATTCATAGGTTGGGACTTTGGGGCTTTGTCTACTGGAAGTGAAGTTTGCTGAATGAACCTGCAAAAAAACGAAAAGACGAGAAATTGGCATTTATTGACGGACAGACGCATGATAAATTCAGTTCAACTATACTTTTTGCCGTTATTAGTTTTTTAAATTTACCAGCCACATTATATTATCATGGCTATACTTTGTAGTGGGGGGGGGGGGAGATACAAGTAGCCTGATTCGCTCATGATCATTTTGATACAATTTATTTACATTATGATAATTTAAAGATACGGATATGTCATTCCATTAAACATTTGGATACAATGAAGTAGCTAAATACATCGGATGAGTAGGCACACTGTAACAACATGCCAGCAGGTTTTGTCCAAATCATACTCTCGAGTGCACATTTAGACCGACAATAGTCAGCTATATTTTAAAAGGGGACTCACGAGGTTGTGCTTGTCTGGTTCGAGCCTAACAGTGAAATATTAAAGGCCGGTGGTCGAACCGTCGGTCCTACTGCGGCGGTCAGAGCAGGCCGTGTGTGTACCATTGGGCGAACCTGAGCTACATTGGGTCCCAAAAGGATACTCGGCCTCCAAGGAGATGCCATCTTGACTCGTGACGTAATATGATGGTTCCTGCAAGCATAGAGTGAACATCAATACAATAAAATACAATCTTTGAAATGTTATTCATCTCTTTAATAGGTTTCGTCATTTTGACAAATACTCTACACATCAGTTTGGCCAAGAATGAGAAGACAGTTTCCAGACAGGCGAGGAAGAAGTGTGCAGATATTAACGGTCATGCGAGGTTTTTCTACAGTTGTACAGGCATTCTTAGCCAGAAAGATATTACCCTTTCGGCTTATAACACGCTTGAGATACACTTAACACATTTCCATGTTGAGATCCAAATGTGTCCGTCAGACAGCACCAAATTACAAGCGTCTAGTCCGTCATTCATAATCCAGCCGTCGTCCATTAGAGAATATCCGCGTCCATAATCCAAAGACCTATTCCATTTTCCACATAACAGTATTAGCACCAAATTCAAAAGACAATCATAGTATACATAAACATAGGCTTGTTTCCTGCAAGAGAGAAGCGGTCACAGTTTTCAATGATGCCGGCAAGACATCATGATGTTCCAAAAATATCAAATCCGTATCGCTGATCAGTATTCTTAATCCATAATATTCGTTATAGAGTCGTCATCTAAAAAAAAAGGTGTATCTCAGTCACGCTTTGATTGTGACTGTTCATATGAGTACCATGAGGATCTTGAAGTACATGGGTTCATACGGCCCCTAGCCCCGGGTTAAGCGGAATTAGACACAAGTTACGAAACGTAGCGCCATAGATCTTGCACGCTACGTTCGTATTTTGCTATCAGCATGCGATATGTATCGCCAAATTTGAGAAACTTTGAGTGGAGGCGCTTGGTGGAATAGCCCTGTTTTATAAGTTTCTGCAACAATGTTTTGTGACGTTGATTAAAATCATCACATTTAACACAGGATCTAGCAAATGCTACTAAGCGAGATATGTATACGCCATATGCAGGTCCCACTGGAATATTACTATCCAGAAAGGGATAGTTTACGATGTCGAAATTGTAATCATCTCTTTTGTCATAAAGTCGACGAGAGAGAATGCCCGCTTCATTTTTATAGAGATAGAGATCTAAATATGATGTGCCTGTAGGGCTATCTGTAGTTTCCTTCAAATCCAGTGAAGGTGGATATATATCCTTCACTGCGTCATTTATATAGCGATTATCCACAGCGAGAAGATCGTCTATATAGCGTTTGGTGAATGAAAAGGAACGGGCTTTGAATGGATCGGTTTTTGAAAGCGCCTGCATATAGTCATATTCATAAGAGAACAGATACAGGTCGGCCAACAGGGGTGCCAATACACTTGAGATCATAGGAAACCCTTTTCTGCGGATAAGGATCGACAGCAGATAAAGAAGAGACAACTGGCACTATGGGCGCTGGCCCATGGGTCAAGAATATTTTGAAGCTATATATAACCATTTAACTTTATTAACAGAACCAAAGGGTTCTTAAATCATTTTCTTCAACCATCCCACTTAAAGAATTCTCAGTCTCGGTTAATTTGCAGACACCTTGATTCAAATTTTGTTCGTATTTACTTAAATTCCGGTAACTGCATTTCATCAGATAGCAGGTAACCGATTATTCGTATGATATGCGGCATACCGACTTAATCTGCGATCAGATCACTGATGTGCCCGCATACGTCTCAACATTCTTAATCTTCACTATAGGTATAACTAGGCTGCCTACGTTTAAAAAAGACACTGGCCAGTCCGGATTATGGTGTATCAAATTAATTGTTCTTGAGCAGAATATTTTGGACCACATTGACTAATCACTCTCCAAACATTTTTTTACCCGGTAGTTATTCTCTTGTACAACTTAAAGCCTTGTCCTTGTCAGTTTGATGAGAGTTTATTTTCACTCCCGTAGAAGTGACTTTCCCCAAGGTGAGAAAAATTGAGGGGTTATACGAGGACAATTACACAAAGAATTGCATTCGTATTTATAAAATGAAATGTAGACTTTCGTATTTCATCCCTCACTAAGGAGGCAATAGCGTATCTCCATATTTCTCCTTCAATGTGAAGATGTTAGTTTTCAACAAAATGGCTATAATTTTTCACATGAACAGCCTAAACCTCTAATATGAAAAATATTTTAGAAGACAGCAACTTTAAGACATCATTTCATTTATTTTGGGTGAACTTTCGTGGGTGAATCCCGTTTAACTTTAGACTTTGTCGCTATACGTCACAGCTCTTTTGTATTTATTTTGTTGACGTTTTTTTTTTTTTTTTTTAATTTTTCGGGGGTGGGGGGTCGACTTTTTTCTGGTGGATTTCGGTAAATGCACTATGCTGTAATAAATTACAATTTCCTTTTCATCATGAACAACTAAATCTACTGTTAAATCAACTAGGCTTATTTAAGAGAGTATTTAAGCAATGTTTTTGCAAAAGCTAACTTGTATACGTCCCTTCCCCATCCCCTTACGCCACATCCAAACTCTCGACGCCCCTCACCTCCTACCGATAAATACTTGAATGCGTCGCCCCCATTGACTAGATAATTATAATTTAAGAACATAACTTCATAGTTGATGGGTTATTCAAATTCCTACTTTTTGTCTTCTGATTAAAAAGTAATCCAAACCGCTGAAAGACAAAGCTAGGCTATAAATTATTTTGAAGTTAGACATATATGATTGAAGACGTCATTTTATATATTTTATACAGGGGAGCACGTTTTAGTGAGTATGACTGGTTAAAAAAGCTGCTAGTATCTGCACTGAAACATATCTCCGCTACAATGACGAAGAACTTGATCTTATACTGTATATTAGCTTCAACGTGCCTGAGAAAGCCACTAATTAATACATATCTCCTAGTTGCAGCTTTACACCAGACAAAGAACAATAAACATAGCCTATGGTACAACAATGGTGTAAGACTAAAGCGGGGAGGGAGGGGGCACAACACCCTTTGTACCCCTCCAAGTTTTGATCATGAATGCTGCTGGAGGAGTGAAAAATACACTCGTCAGGCATTTAATAAAATACACTTTCGTGGATTGAAGAAAACAGACGTTTGTTCCGGTTTTGCACGGAATAATGTAGTTCGTTTTTAGCTGTTCTCAGATAGCAAACTTAAATTCCAAAACTGCCTAATCTGCTATAAATACATCACCATTTATGATGCAGAATAAATAGATCGCCATTTCAATTTTTTAAAACTGCGCAGCTTTTCGTGGACTTCCTGTTGTACCAAATCCGTAGTTCGTTGGAGAGATAGGGCGAGTGTTGGAAAACAGTTGATATTTTGTGCAACTGTATACATAAAACCACTAAAAAATCTCATGGACTCATGGTCAGATGAGCTGAAGAACGGCTCTAGATATTTAATTAATTTACTTCCACAGAAAAAGTACTTTTCCCAGATATGATCCACTTCCAACCTGGCCAGAATGCGACGGTTGGTACAAGTGACCTGGCATTGCCCTAGATTTGTAATGGCGATCTCGACTATTAAAATGGAAAGCTTTGGATTATGCCGTTCCCATAACATATAGACAATTAAACACCAAAAGCATGCAGTATCATGCAGTATTCTATTACACCATGTAGGTCTAGTAAAGCTTCACATAGCATAGGCCAGAAGCTAAAACACAAATAGGCCTACTCATTACTCATGGTTCGTTTGAACTCCCCGTGTCCAACCGCGATCTGACTACATCTGACTACCTATCAATAACAACCATATCACATCGATCGGCCAGCAGTTAGTACATTCAAAAGATTCGTTTTATATATTTCTAATGTGAAAAGCAACTCCCATAATTTCCGTATCGTTCCTGCGAAGCTCACAAACTTTGTGTGGACGTGGCTAGAACTAGCCATCGTGTTTAACATGTTTAACAAATGTATTAACTTGAACCTCTTTACCTCGAAACCTTACTTACACGATACTCTTCACAACTCTATTAACTGTAAAATTGATAGCCTTTGCAACCAAGTTGGATTATCAAAATGGCTGCCTGTTTACCGTTTTCAACACTACCTCATTTCCGCGCAAGGTCGGTCACGTGCGCCATAGCCAGCAGAGCTCCTTTTCCTTTTGTAGCCGCACCAAGTATCAGGTCACACCGGGGAGCAGTCATTTATTCAAGAGAATATCAAGGATCGTGGTATATAAACCCGTAAATATTCGATTACTTTACTCACAGTAAATAATACACGGTCGTGAAACTATTTAGCATTTCGCTTCCACTTTGAGGTGTCAATAACGCTGATCGATGGTTCAATAAATTATCTGTAGTTCCATCACCTTCGAATGATTGAACTTGATCTTCGGAAGAATGGGAACTCTCCTGTGTATACTACTATATATGTACGTGTCGACTGCAAAAGTCCGATAATCCGTTTTCTTCATCCTTGTTTATGTTTTGGTCCCCGGCGTTGCAGTGAGTGATCCAGCTTGTTGACACCCATTCATGCACCCCTATCTCCCCCCATATCCACACGTAATCAGAAATTCAGGAATATGTGGTTCCGCACATCTCCTCCTCCCACAACTCTCTCCTGCCGGAGACCGGAGTTTCAGACATTGCTTGAAAAAAGCAGTTTATAATTTCCTTGTAAATGTTGGATGTGATTTATTTATTTATTTGTGTTTTATATTTTCTTTTTTTCTTTTACGTGTATTACAGCTGTGGCCTACGTCTGGATCAGTATAATATAGCTATTGTAGATCGACTTAAAATCCTTGAATAAAACTGGCTTATCCCGTATCCCATGCACAGGTAAATTTGGAGGGGAGGAGAGGTCTCTATACGATACTCCCTCTCAATCTCAGGTTTTAAGGACAAAGACTGGCTCGTGCAGTCGCTCTGATATTCTGATATACCTCTGATTCAGAAAATTTACTGTCACCCCCGTTTAGAAAGAGGGCTCGCACTCGTTAAAATCAACCCTGTGCCAGCCAAAATTTCGAGCATAATTATTGCTACTCTATAATTACGGTGATCAATGGGACATATGAGGAGCCATTTGTCACTTTTCACTTTTATTCTGCCTCAAGAAATGCTTGAAGCATTTTTTTCCCCCCCAAATATTATTTCTTTTATTTTAAATTATATTTATATTCAATTTATTAAACGTCATTTATGTATTCTAGATACATTTTTGAACATCCAGTCTACGTCATGCTGAATCACATTCCAGTCCCGCGAGACTCCCTACTACGAGAAGAGGCGAAATTGTAGCCTTCACCCCAATTTTGGAGGGTGAATAGGCGTGTATGATTTCCGTGTATGATTTTCCGGTCAGTCATCATTAACTGTTTCCATTAAGTGAGGGCGCTAAGCTGCACATATTAATCTCGGGTAATAGTAATAAACTACCGGTACCCGACGTATATGACATAAACTGAGTGATAACTGTGTGTAAAAACGCGAGAAACTGGTGAACTTTTTCTTCACAATCAACTGTTAAACGCAACAATATAAGTTGTCTCCCTTGTCAAACTTTCACCTGTCGTTTGTTAATAACAGCATTTGCGTACACTTCGCCATCCGCGTGTGAATGACCCAGATGGTTACAGGTTGGGCAAAACAGCTCACAGTTTTTGTTAATTTCTGGGTTCAGAGTGAATAACTAACATCCGCCATTGTTGTTATATTTAGTAAGGTTCATCAACTGATTGCAAAAAATTGTTCACTATAAACCCCTCCAAATAATTAACTCAGTCGCTGTTTTGTTAAAATCCCACTGATAAGACACCCCGTGGCCCGTGGGAAATCGGAGAGTCGATGTCTACGTATAAATTTTTTCAATAAATTAAGAAAAGTAATAAATATATATAAATACTTTTTTTTAATCGATTTTTTTTCTTCTATTTTTCTAAGTGTTTTTCTCTTTCATATTTGGCTCAGTTAAATTCATTCCCTATAATGTCAGCCGAGTTACTAAAGTTTTTATACCATACCCTGTCCATGGTAGATAATTAATAACCGTAGTAACTCGGACAAAATTTATGAAAATTAATAAAGGACAGGGTATGGTAGATAATTATGTCTCCCCCAACTATGTTGGGGGGAGACATCTAGTGTTTGTGCTGTCTGTCTGTCTGGATGGATGGATGTCTGGATGGATGTCTGTCCGTCCCCTTGCCTTGTCTGCAAGATATCTTGAGAACTACTGGATGGAATTTCACCAAACTTGGATGGAAGTTTCATTGGGATAGCCCCCTCATTTGATTAGGTTTTGGTGTATGTGCGTGCATTCATCCGTGTCCAGTGTCCGTCCGTCCGTCCATCTACTTGTACATGTATATACAGGCCTTGTCTGCAAGATATCTTGAGAACTACTGGACGGAATTTCACCCCACTTGGATGGAAGCTTTAGTGGGATAGCCCCCTCATTTGATTAGATTTTGGTGTGTGTGCGTGCATTCATCCATGTCCGGTGTCCGTCCATCTACTTGTACATGTATATACAGGGCTTGTCTGCAAGATATCTGGAGAACTACTGGACAGAATTTCACCAAACTTGGATGGAAGCTTCATTAGGATAGCCCCCTCATTTGACTAGGTTTTGGTGTGTGTGCATGCGTTCATCCGTGTCCGTCCGTCCGTCCATCTACTTGTACATGTATATACAGGCCTTGTCTGCAAGATATCTTGAGAACTACTGGATGGAATTTCACCAAACTTGGATGGAAGCTTCATTGGGATAGCCCCCTCATTTGATTAGGTTTTGGTGTATGTGCGTGCATTCATCCGTGTCCGGTGTCCGTCCGTCCGTCCATCTACTTGCACATGTATATACAGGGCTTGTCTGCAAGATATCTGGAGAACTACTGGATGGAATTTCACCAAACTTGGATGGAAGCTTCATTGGGATAGCCCCCTCATTTGATTAGGTTTTGGTGTATGTGGGTGCATTCATCCGTGTCCGGTGTCCGTCCGTCCGTCCATCTACTTGTACATGTATATACAGGGCTTGTCTGCAAGATATGTGGAGAACTACTAGATGGAATTTCACCAAACTTGGATGAAAGCTTCATTGGGATAGCCCCCTCATTTGACTAGGTCTTGGTTTGTGTGCATGCGTTCATCCGTGTCCGTCCGTCCGTCCATCTACTTGTACATGTATATACAGGGCTTGTCTGCAAGATATCTGGAGAACTACTGGACAGAATTTCACCAAACTTGGATGGAAGCTTCATTGGGATAGTCCCCTCATTTGATTAGGTTTTGGTGTATGTGCGGGCATTCATCCGTGTCCGGTGTCCGTCCGTCCGTTCATCTACTTGTACATGTATGCACAGGCCTTGTCTGCAAGATATCTTGAGAACTACTGGACGGAATCTCACTCCACTTGGATAGAAGCTACAGTGGGATAGCCCCCTCATTTGATTAGGTTTTGGTGTGTGTGCGTGCATTCATCCATGTCCGGTGTCCGTCCGTCCGTCCATCTACGTGTACATGTATATACATGGCTTGTCTGCAAGATATCTGGAGAACTACTGGACAGAATTTTACCAAACTTGGATGGACGCTTCATTAGGATAGCCCCCTAATTTGACTAGGTTTTGGTGTGTGTGCATGCGTTCGTCCGGTGTCCGTCCGTCTGCTTGTACATGTATATACAGGCTTTGTCTGCAAGATACCTTGAGAACTATTGGATGGAATTTCACCAAACTTGGATGGAAGCTTCATTGGGATAGCCCCCGCATTTGATCAGGTTTTAGTGTATGTGTGCATGCATTCATCCGTGTCCGATGTCCGTCCAACTGTTCATCTACTTGTACATGTATATACAATGAAAATCGCTTCTTTGTAATTAATATTTTTAGATACGCAGCTTTGTTTAAGATACTTATTGCTACATTCATTTTATAGCACTTTCCCTTAAATTATGTGCCCATTCAAGGCAAGGTGGGAGGTTGGGGGAGACGTATGTTTTTGCCCACAAAAACAACCAGCATAGGCTTCATGCCGGAGCGGCAACTCAAGGGTCAAAGCGGAACCTCTAGTTAAAAACTGTAGTAACTCGGCTTGACATTATAGGGAATGACTTTAATTGAGCCAAAGATGAAAGAGAAATACATTTAGAAAAAATATTTAAAAAAAAAAAATAAATCGATTAAAAATATATATATATTTATTAATTTTCATAATTTATTGAAACAAATTATACGTAGACATCGACCATCCAATACCCCACAGGCCAGGCAAATGTGTGATCAGACCACGCTTTATCATCATGAGTATATATAAGGAGATCGACTTGAGTACACTGGTAACGTAACTACACCGTTGAATTGTTTTAGATTTTGAATTGAACGTTGTCTGTTAATAAAGACAGAAAAAGTTATTTGGGGCGATGATGTAAGAGAGAGCCTCGCTGTCAAAATAGTGACATGGCTCCCATTTACGTGAGAGCCGTGATCTCACTGTCACGAAAGCATGACTCTGTTGAGAATAGCTGAGCCCATCCGCTCCGTTTACAAGCGGAAGATACTGATTGGCCGAGAGCCATGCGCACAAAAGCTGCGCGCTTTCTAATCCCAGTGTAACCAGAGGGTATATCTGAAATTAGGAGGTATACAAGCTATAAAATTCGTCTTTTTCTTGTCTTTTTGAGCATGGTTATCGTTTTGACAGAGACCGTCGCAGATGTGGTCTATACGGCAAGATCGAAGGCTGTTTGTCTTCAGCGACCTAGATGTTTATTTCTCGCCCACCGATTAAAACCTGTCAGTTTAAATAGTGTAACTGTAGGAAATTTGGATTGACAGGTTGGCGAAGTTTAAAGCTGGGGGCACGGCTGATGGACTGAAATTATTGTCATACTGGGAGAGATGGTCATAGGCTGATCCAACCAATAAGGTTTTCAGCAGAACTGTTGCTCATATTCTCGTACTCCTGTCCAGATATCAAATTCACAATTTGTTTGCCTTTCATGCTTGCAAACGTAATTTACATGGAATCCGCCAAGTAGAGAACTTTTATACGCCCGCCCAAGTAGTATATAAAGCGTATCTGGATGTCCGTTTTTGGGGAGATAACTCTGTTTGAACAATTTTTCGCGAAGCATGCGGAGCTCAGAGTTATCTCCCCCTAAACGGACATCCAGATGCCCTTTTTCTACTTATCAAATTGACGTCACTATGACGCCACATCCGGGTCACAGGTCACATCCGGGTCACAGGTCACATCCGGGTCAAAGGTCACATCCGGGTCAAAGGTCACTTCCGGTCACGTGACGGCTCAGCAATAAGGCCCTACCCCAGTGATTCCTAATGTGAATCTCCCGAAACATGGTCCCCGACAATATCGCCAGCACTATACCCAGCGTAAATGGCCAGTGGGAAACCCTCAGTTTCTCCATACAGCGAGAAACCGTATTGGCACGAGAAAAAAAATACATGAAACCATGGGAAGTAAGACTTATAGTAATAAACATAACCTATAGGTGTTGTACGATGTTATTATGACGAGTCTATGGTCAGTGCGACCCCAGGGTAGAGCGTTTTTTGTCCATTATGTCTCCGCAAAACATAAACATACAAAATGGCGGCGTTTGCTTTGGGGATTCCCCTTTTGGTATCGATGGTGCTGCCCTCTGGAGGCAAGGAAGACAACTCGGACAGGGGCAACCCTCTGTAGGGCAAATTCCGGGTGATCTCCCCTGATTCACACATTTGCATCTATACGGAGAATGCCTGTATGGGGTATGGGAGTGGTCATATTTTTTCTTGTGGATTTTACTATGGGTTGAGGAATCTTGTTTTCTTCGTCTCGAGTTGTAGAACACGATGGAAGGGGTCTAGAAGCTAAACGGTGAAATTTTTTGGAAAAGTTCGGGGAGGTCTGAATAGTCCCATAAGCCTACTTAGTGGATATGTCCATACTGGGCAATTCACGCTTGGACATTGCGATATGGGTTGTGGGATCTTGTTTTTCACGTCCCACTACGTAGAACACAATGGGCGGGGTCCCGGAGCGATTGGTTGAATTGTTTTGAAAAAGTTACTGTGCGCATGCGTAGTGGGTAAATAGCGCTGGTTGGACGTTTGGGGGTCTAGGTGAGCCCCTAGTGGTCCGATTGGGTCGTATGAGGTCTTATGTATCGTCCGTTCTCATTATTATGCGCATGCGCAGCCTGGCCGTAGTATAGAAAGCAGGCATTTTAGGGGTTCTTTTGGGGTAGGGATGGACCATCCGAGGTCCAAATGGACCGTGTAGGGTATCAGTGTGAAGCTCTCGTGGGGTAGAGTTAGAATGGCGTGTTTTTTATTGCAAGTCGCGTTAATCTGCGCATGCGCAGTTGGGTGTATTAAGTAAAGTGGTCATTTTTGGGGGTGCGTTGGGGGGTGTTTGGGGCAGAGAGGGACCATCCTTGGTCCGAATGCGTCGTGTGGGGTATCATCTTGTAGCTCTCGGGGTGTAGACCCCGATTCGAGGGATGTACATGTACACAGCATCTGTGACGTCATCGGTGACGTCATCAGTACGAGCAGTAGCGAAAGCGAGCAATTTGGGGAAGTGAATGAAGGTATTTGGGGTGAGAGGGACCATCCTTGGTCCGAATGCGTCGTGCGTACGCGCGTATATTGATATTCTTAATTAGAGATATAAATACATCTAACCACATATATGAAATCTACACTTCACCAATGCAACATTATTCTCAGACACAATACCGGTACCGCAGGAATTTTCTTGAATAATAACAGACCTACCAAAAAATATTGGCATCGAATTTTACTATTCTTTTTACGAAAGCCGAAAAAAATGATTATTTATCACAATAGCTCAAAATATAGTGAAAAACAGAATTAAAAAGAGGATTTTAAATTAGCAGAGAGAGCGAAGTAAATCGCTCAATGACCGTTGAAATTTGTAAATGAACTTTGTGTTGTCACTTCCGTTTCTGGTCACGTGATCAGTAGTGACCTTTGACCCTGCGCATGTGCACAATATCGGATAACACGGTGTTCATGGCCAAAGGTCACTTCCGGACCGGAAGCGAGTGAAGTCACAAAGGTCATATTCAAATTTCAAAGATCATTGAACGGTGCTTTACGCTTCCTATATGAACAGTTTATTTCAATATGCGCACAGTCAAAAGGCCGAGGTCAGGGGACATAACCCAGTAAGTACGGGTCAGCTAGTCTCAACATGTTGGGCAGAAACAGTATATTGACCTACTTACACATTAATTTTTGTAATTTCCGGAGAGGTCACTGGGCCAAGGTCAATGCGCAGTGTCAAAGCTCACTTCCGGTCCCGCTCCGGTCACATGACCTTGATCTGGTGGCGCCGGTTGTCGGAAGTAGGACAACATACCCTTTTCTAGGCATTCTCGTGACGTCATCAGCGCGCGCTGGACATATCCGGGACGTTACCAATTCGGGGTCCAGCAATTACAACGCATATGAGGGAAGTGGGAAGAGATGCCGACATACTGACAGATTCATGTGACTTCACAGTATAGTCTTCTGGTTAGCCTATTCTAAAACACATACCAAGAATCTAACGATTCGTGATATGTGTTGTATCTCAGGTACGCTTTTATTGTACCTGTTCATGTGGCAACTTGGATGACATGACCACACGGCCCCTAGCACCGGCATAAGCGGTATTAGATACAAATCTAGAGAGCTATGATGGAAATGCTCTGACAACTCGTATATTGGTAATTGGTGAGCTGTGTCGCTCTGACAACTCGTACACTGGGTATTGGTGAGCTGTATCGTCGTCAGATGAAAATGACGGCATTTAACACAAAAGACTAGTTGTAAGGCCAGATGTCGACCCAGCATCAACTTCCCACAATGCCAACATATATCAAAGACCAAAAGGTCTGTACAGAGGCGAACCTCGAGGACGAAACGTTCACCAGCAGAATCTCGCCATATACAGGTAAAAATTACAACGTATATAAGGGAAGTGGGAAGAGGTGTCGATATACTGACAGATTCATATGACTTCACAGTATAGTCTTCTGGTTAGCCTATTCTAAAACACATACCAAGAATCTAACGATTCGTGATATGTGTTTTATCTCAGGTACGCTTTTATTGTACCTGTTCATGTGGCCCTAGCACCGGCATAAGCGTCATTAGATACAAATCTAGAGAGATATGATGGAAATGCTCTGACAACTCGTATATTGGTAATTGGTGAGCTGTGTCGCTGTGACAACTCTTTCACTGGGTATTGGTGAGCTGTATTGTCGTCAGATGAAAATGACGGCATTTAACACAAAAGACTAGTCTGTAAGGCGCGATGACGACCCAGCATCAACTTCCCACAATGCCAACATATATCAAAGACCAAAATGTCTGTACAGGGGGCAGGCCTCGGGGACGAAACGTCCACCAGCAGAATCTCGCCATATACAGGTAAAAATTACAACGCATATAAGGGAAGTGGGAAGAGGTACCGAGATACTGACAGATTCACATGACTTCACAGTATAGTCTTCTGGTTAACCTATTCTAAAGCACATGCCAAGAATCTAACCGCTTCTCTCTTGCAGGAAACAAACCTATGTTTATGTATACTATGATTGTCTTTTTGAATTTGGCGCTAATACTGTTATATGGAATAGGTCTTTGGATTATGGACGCGTGTATTCTCTAATGGACGACGGCTGAATTATGAATGACGGACCAGACGCTTGTAATTGTATATCGGGTACGCTTTTATTGTACCTGTTCCATAAAGACGAGACGCTTGTATTGTATTCCTGCACGTATATGAGAACAAGACCGATATCATTGAGCAGGGAGATATCTGTGATGATACGAACCTTACACAACCCCGACAGGCTCACATTCGTCTGTCCTGGGGGTTTGGACCAAATTCCCACGGGTATTTGGAAGGCATGGTGAATTGGAAGGCAACCTCATCCACTTCTTTGACGATGTGTAGATGAGACGTGGTCTCTTCGCTGCTCAGTTGGCTCGGCTAAATGGGATACAGTGCATTTTACACCCCGTTCTGCTCTTCGTTGGAAAATGCCATGGTGGGTGTGGATCAGCTGCTTACAGCGGACGAGCGGTCAGCATACGAGTTGCACTGCGATCGTGTCATGGACGATGCTCTGTTATCATCATGAAGTGCTGGAAGAAGGTGTTGGACACGTTGATTTACAGTTTCGACAGTTCAGTCGCCTATAGTGCATTGGCGCCTATCTATCGTGCTACCACGTCCCAGGGAAGAAAGCATGGTCAGTAGATTGATTAAAAAACACAAGACACCTATATCATACATTGAGCCGTTACACGGAACCGGGTCATCGTTGGGGGTATAGATGCTCAATGGCAAGCGGATTTGGTCGACATGATCGGCTTCGCCAAACACCGCGATAGTAATAGGTTTATCTTGACCTGCATCGATATCCTGTCGAAATATGTGTAGATCGTACCCACCAAGACGAAAACGGGGGAGAATCTGGTGGCTACGTTCAAGACTAGTCTCAATTCCGTTGTATTTGCAAACCGACGAAGGCGCCGAAAGCACAGAAGGTGTCTCTCTTTCACACGTACAACGAGACCAATGCTGTCGTTGTGAAAAGTTTCAACATGATGTTTTAAATCTGCATGTTCAAGTATTTCACCTATAAAAATACAAGGCGGTACATCGATGTCCTCTTCAGCTGGTTTATCACTGGAGCATTTATACAGCACCCATCCACGACACCGAGCGCAACGAAGCCCAAATCCGTCATATCTTATACCCCATGCAACCACGCCCACGACTGAAGGACGTGTCTACCGCGTTTTTATGAACTGGATGACCTTCAAGGAGAACCACTGGACTGGACTTTTTACGAGAAGAAATGACAGCCCGTGGTAAAAACAGCAAAAGAATACTACACCGTGGAACGCATCATTAAAGCCGAACGACGGCGGGGCAAGACGGTGCCCCTCGTGAAATGGCAAGGCTGGCCCAGTTCGCTCAATTTCTGGATCCTTGTCAACTATTTGAAACGGATAAAGAACGAGGAACCACAGTATTCAGCATTCATTCTACTCTCGACTATGAATACAGTGCTATGGACAAAGTGCATCCGCCTCTGAACACAGCCTATGCCAAAGCGAGAAAAGCACAGTTGGGCTTTTTGGTAACCTTGCTAACCCTGTTGGGCATCTTGTATGGGGTTTGTTTTACGACGTGATGCAACCTAGGACACAGCAAGCAGCCATAAGTGCAAGCCAAACGAGTTTACAGACCCCCGCCCCGCTAGCTCCAGTCAAACCTCCCTTGGCCTCAGCGACCACCACACTGTTCCCAAGGACAAAGCAGACCTGGTCGACTTCGAGCCCCACACCATGTATCGCAGAGACCACTACGCCTGAATACCAGCCGTATACGGCCATCCACGCAGCGCATATACCTTCAACCGTAGATCCCACGTGGAAGCATCCCTTCAACTGCCTCATCGTTGGGCCCACGGGCACAGGCAAGACGCACTTCACCCAGAAACTTGTTCAGCACGACGACAGCATGATTGCACCACCCTTCTCCCGGGTCGTGTGGTGTTACAGAGAATGACAGTCCGCGTACGAGACGATGCCCCACATCTCGTTCGTGGGAAGACTACCCTACGTGACCTACTTGGAATGGGACACCTTGGTTGTCTTGGATGATCTCATGGTGGAAACTGAAGCTCGGGTGCCCAGCTCTTTACCAAAGGCAATCATTATCGGCGTCTCAGCGTCGTCTACATTGTTCAGAATCTGAACATCAGATCAGTTTAAATGCTCACTTCCTGCCGAGAGCCCACTCAATGCTGCACCTAACGAGACAGATGTACCGGTACCCCGGCTGCAACCAGTTTGCGTTGGAAGCCTTTGAAAATGCGACAATCACCCAGCGCGCGTACATGCTCTTCGACCTCAAGCAAACCTCGCTCGACCACCTCCGAATGCGGACCGGCATCTTTCCTGTGACACATGAGAAGTTCACTAGGACACAAGGTACCTCACTTTTAGACCATGTATGGCCCATATCCCTAGCGGCTGCGCATTCGCATAATGACGTCGCCAATCAACGTCACATATCTGCCCTAAATCCCCTTTTCCCACTTGAAGCTATCCACCCGGGCGCGCATTGGAAAATTTTTTTACTTCTCGAGTGCGCATGTGCGTATTACCGGCCTGGTCATTGTATTACTCTACACAACGAGTCTGTTCCTTAGAACCCTACAGTTGGACCAAGTATGGCCCTGCATCGCACCAAAGACTCCCACAGCAGGCATACCTAGCCACAGTGTATGGACGTCGATTGAAGGTTACTATTTCAGTCGTATTCTACACAACGTTAGCAGTAGGAAGCACGTCACATTTGGACAACGTATGCCCAAGAGTTCGCCAAAAGCCAACCACAATGTCTTCTATATTACTCCAGACAGCGCACACGCTCGATAACGATACAGATCGACGTTACTATCTCAGTCTTATTCTACACAACGAGAGCTTCACTAGGACATCACACACCTCACCAGTACCATACCACAGACACACCAAGGTCCACATGTCACTCGTCCCCCTAATGGATAGTGCTTGTAGGATATATGTAGGCGCCTAATCCCGATACCCTCTCTGCACTACTTATAACATCACTAATGACATCACAGTCACATGATCTGTATATTCCTCTCTCGATACAGTCCATTGTCCATAGTCGATCGTATCCCCAACAAATGTATCCCCATACCAAATATGGAAAGAACCTGTTCAAAAGTTTTGAAAAGCTATTGTCCTGAACGAAATTTTAGCTTGGGCCCCATGTGGCGCCACCTGTATACGGATTGCATAAAAAACAATGCCCAGCAAGATATTGAGGCAAGGTACCCACATGCCAAATTTGAAAAGAATCCGTTTCGTTTCTCAAAACTTTAACTTGGTCCCAAGGGGCTCCACCATTGGAGGTAGATCGGCATGAAAACCAATCCCAAGTGAGATCTTGAGGATCGTTTCTCAGAACTTATTGTCCGGAAACAAAGTCAGACGGATGCGCGGACGGACGCATCCCAGCACTATAGTCTCCTCGGGACTTCCAGGCGTCGATGGACAATAAGTCGAGGCCACGAATTTTATTTTTTCGTTCTCCCGAGTTCATTTTTCGTACCTTGAAGTTGTATTGCCGTGCTCGTTTTACGGCTTCTTTTATATTAATAGTATTTCTAGTACCAGTGCGAAAGAAGCGATGGTCCCCATGCAGAGACCAGCGTTCGGTCTCCTATACTTCACCTAGTGCGGGCTCTGATATCCAAGTCACTCTTTTCAGATGCCAGTGTCCGGTCTGGGTTAAATCATAGCAAGCGGACACTCATATCTGACGGACCACCGTTTCTTTCACACCGGCATTTAATTTCATCAGTTTTATTTGTCTGCTTAAGCTTATTTAGCCGAAACCGCCGAATAATCGGTCCAGAAGCAGGTGTTACCTTAAATCGGGGTGAATTTGGCCACCAGTTCATTTCAGAGTCCGTTACTCTTTTTGAAATGATATGTTTCTTCGAAAATGAAGTGGGACAGCTAAGCAAGGTTTTAGAACAGATTATGTCCGATTTCCGCAGTAGTATTTTAAGAATAGTTCTGTACGTATCGTGTGGGAGAATGTGAAGGGAAGAGCGAAGGGACACTGCGCCTTAAATAGAGGTCACTGAGTGCATTTGGCAACTTGGGAGTGTCTGTGTCTGTGGTGTATACAGTTCACGTCCAAGTGGCGTAGGAGAGATAGTGCAGCTCGAGTTGGATTCGGTGTTGGTTGTGTGTTGCGTGACCGTGGGTGTAACAGGCGTGGCGTAAGTGTGGTATGTGGGTTGTATTGACTTTACATATGAACAGTACTGTTGATTATGGAAAATGGACTGTATCCAGAGAAGAATATAAAAGTGAATGTGACATCATTAGTAGTGCAGAGAGGGTGGAATTGAATGCGCACTCGGCAATAGGCGCATAAATATACCCTAAAAACACTATCTAAAAGTGGGACGAGTGACGTGGACCTTGAAGTGTCTGTGGTATGGTACTGGTGACGTGTGTGGTATGGTACTGGTGACGTGTGTGGTGTCCTAGTTAAGCTCTCGTTGTGTAGAATAAGACTGGGGTGGTGATGTTGATCTGTATCGTCATCGAGCGCATGCGCTGTCTGAACTATTATAACAGACGGTGAGGTTGGGTTTTGGCCACAGGCCCGCAAAACAAGACTTTTGGGGGGTGTGGGCGGTGGTATTAGGGTGAAGTGTCGAAATATGGGGTGTCTATATATAATCCCATGCTTTATATAAATCAACATATGGCATGGGGTTATATATAGACACCCCATATTTCGACACTTCACCCTAATACCACCGCCCACACCCCCCAAAACCCTTGTTTTGCGGGCCTGTGGTTTTTGCGATGTATTGGTCATACGTTGTTCAAATGTGGAGTGCTTCCTACTGTAGCTCACGTTGTGTAGAATAAGGCTGAAATAGTAGTGTAGAACAGTGGCCTCATCGACGCCCATACACCGTGGCTAGGTATACCTTCTGTGGGAGTCTTTGGTGACAGGTGGTGCCATACTTGGTCCAAATGTAGGGATTCTACGGAACAGTGTGTAGAGTAATACAATGACCTATATATGGTGAGATTCTGCTGGTGGAGTGTTATTCCCTGAGGCCCGCCCTATGTCATTTGACAAATATATATATATGTTTTGTTGTTTTTTTCTTGGTAGGAAATTTATCGGACGACAACGGGCATTACAGAATATTTTATCTGGGTATTCTTTCATTTACCATGTTTACTAAAGGCGTTTACTCCACCACACGCCATCGATGTTCGTCCATTAACAGATGAGTTACTTAGTTGAGCTGATCTGTCATCACTGGTGTCCTGCAAAGGATTAGATATTGTGAATGGGAGCTAACTCGTGTGACCATGCCATCAGGAAAGTACACAAATGATGTATATATTATCACTTGTGGTGTTAGGAACGCTACAACAGATCTGTTCAAATTGCATAATACACTTTCTAGACAGAATATACAAGGTTTGCTTGCTTTCTTCATTACCTACGAATTCAATATTTGGTGACGATGTGTGCAAAGGCCCTACTGCTCTGAAGATAAGTGTTCTATTGCTATTCAAGGCATTTACCAGGATCAGTCCCAGATTAGAAGCGCCCACACCGGGTGACCCCTCAGGCCATGGTCGCTGTGGAAGCGGGTGTTTGTGAATTATCTGAATGCTTCTGCCACAGAGGTCGAATCGGCCTAGAGAAAAACAGCTATACTGCTTCATTACCTTGGAGCAGAGGGTCAATGCATTTTCCATACTCTTCCAGCAGCGGACGGCTCAGATTTATATATAAAACCCATGGCGGCCATTCAGTTATACTTCGGCCCTGCTGTAACTGATCGCTGAAAGGTACCGTTTCGCCAAAGAGTGCAATTACCCAATGCACCAGATGACATATTGAGAGTGAACTGAAATTAGACGAAACCATACCATTGGCTCGCTTTTTTGAAACATTGGTCAAAGAGGAGAAAACTATATCGGGGAAGTCCACTTCCATTGAAGGCCACACATAAGCAGAAATAAACTCTGCCACAAAATTCTGAACTGGGCAAAGCGGTGAGGTGAATTTCACTTTGGCCGCACAAGAAACTTGACATGCATATCATGGAAAATTTGCATCTGAGCATCATCTGGCAAATTCGCCTAAATGCCCGGCCAAGGAGAAAACCTTGCAAACTTTTTTCGAAAAAAAGGCAATTTGGATTCTGTCCCAACTCCCAAAATTGTTACCATGGTTACCGAGATGAAAGCTCTGATGACGAGGTGGAGATTCCGTGTACGCAGACTATGAACAAAGTTAAATGTGAGCTAATTGTGTACCTATGCACTTGATGGTTGATAAGGCTGTGATACCTCCATTTGTCTATTCCCCTGTTTGATAGATACATTCTTCGAGATGCTCTAGAGTCCTATACTTCTAATTAAACGCACATTAAAAGAGTGGTGGAAAAAGACTCCGGTGTACTGACAAGAATATAATGCCGGCATATTTCTAAAAACATCACAAGAACCAAAAGTGACCCACGTGATGATTTGTATCCCAGCCACGCTTTTATTGTAGCTGTTCATGTGGACATCTTGAATGTCATGACCACACGGTCTCTAGCACCGGCTTGAGCGATATTAGATACAAATATTTCAAAGCGATGATGTAATAGCCCAATGAGACTTCTGATAGAAAATGATGAACAGTGCTATCACCATAAAAAACGGTCCAAAGGAGGGGGTATTTATAGAATGCCAGTTCATATTCAGAACAAATACCTGTGAGGCCTGACGCCGACCAAGCGCTTCATTCTCCACCATGTTTACAAGTCAGTACATGGCATACCCACAATGGGTTGGTTTCGCGCACAAGTACAGCACAAAGTTGGCTGTACCCCAGTGTAAGTTCTTGGGGGTAGGACCGCACTGCGGTGGTCTAATGTCTAGAGCGTCGGTCTCGTAAGCGGTAGGTACTGGGTTCAATCCAAGGCCGGGTCATACCAAAGACTTGAAAAATGAAACTTGTTGTTTTCCTCGCTTACGCTCAACATTAAGAGGATAGAACAAGGACTGGTTCGCTCGGTGTCAGTATAACTGAGTGGGGTGTCAGGTCTGCCTACGGCATGATATTTCAGTAGGACAGCACTACAAAATGGCAGCATTAGATCTGCTCTGTTACAAGTTGGTAACTCCTCCCCCTCCCCTACCTATCCCGTCCAGATATAGCTGAAAAAGTAAGTAATTACAAGCGTCTAGTCCATCATTCATAATCCAGCCGTCGTCCATTAGAGAATATCCGCGTCCATAATCCAAAGATCTATTCCATTTTCCACATAACAGTATTAGCACCAAATTCAAAAAGACAATCATAGTATACATAAACATAGGCTTGTTTCCTGCAAGAGAGAAGCGGTCAACAGTTTTCAATGATGCCGGCAAGACATCGTGATGTTCCAAAAATATCAAATCCGTATCGCTGATCAGTATTCTTAATCCATAATATTCGTTATAGAGTCGTCATCTAAAAAAAAGATGTATCTCAGTCACGCTTTGATTGTGACTGTTCATATGAGTACTACCATGAGGATCTTGAAGTACAAGGGTTCATACGGCCCCTAGCCCCGGGTTAAGCGGAATTAGACACAAGTTACGAAACGTAGCGCCCTCCCCCTCCGTTCCTTCCCCGTCGTGACATAACTGAAAAAATGTTGAAAGCGATGTTAAACGCTATTCTCTCTCTCACTGACTCTTGGTGGTAGAAAAGAACAGTACTCTAATTGGGAAAGATTTATTCCAAGAATTTGATATTTATGGACAAGGGATCTAGTGCCTGAATGCCCTGGAACCTTCCACAATGAGTTTGTGAAAGAGTTTCTAGAATTATTGTCAAACCATGTCGGCAAGGTGAAAGGTTTTCGGTATACGTCAGATTGAGACCTGGTGCTAAACCCGGGCAACAAAAACTTCGGGGACTGTTCATTAGTTAGAGGAAGTTGACATAATCGACAGGATGGATACTTCCGAATAGGTTTCTCCAATTCTCAAGGCGCGAAAAAAAGATGGCCAACTGAGGGTGTGTGTTGACCTACGTCCATTGTTATGGAGAAATTGTCTCTCCCGGATATCCATGAAATGTTAAACGATATGCATCCTTACAAACGCGTTTCTTTTGGTCTGTCGTCGGCGTCATCATGCTTCCAGGAAGTGCTGACAGTAATCTTGTCAGACATTCCAGGCGTAAAAGGTTTTATTGATGACATCATCATTTACTCCCATGACAAAACTGTACATACGGTACTGCAGCGTTTGAAAGATCGAAACATCAGACTAAATCAGAAAGGAGAATTCGACATGTGACGCGGCTTTGCTGCCAGTTCTGGGTTACATATTTGGCTAATGCGGTATCCGGCCTAGCGATGACTTGTGACAGGCATTGTCAACGCTGCGATTCCACAAAACAAACAACAACTGTAAACCTGTCTTCGTCTGGCAGGATTTTAAGCAATTCTCGACCAAAGTCGATCCGATTCACGAAGTGCAAAATACGGATCCGTATAGCTGAACAGCAGAGGTTGACCTTGCATTCCAGGCTATCGAGCCCCGGATTTACATTGTTTGATCCCAGGCGTGACAACCTATGCGAGTGTGTATGGATTTTGTACTGAGTCAGTTGCACCCCATTTGGGATTCAGACATGGTAGCATGTGTTTGTTTGCCGCATCATGACTTCAGCGAAGCGGAATTACTCCGTTGGTGAATGCGAGTCACTCGTCTTCATCTGCGCGGGGGAACGGTGGCACACCGATTTATAGGTTCGGCAATTCATCCTGGGCAGCGACCACCAAGCTTTGGTTACGCTCCTATCCTCTGCGTGCAACGGTCACAGACCAATGCAGGTAGGTCGATAGAATGCCGGTATGTTCACTGATACACGGAGACGTACAAACCTGGTCCAGCCAATACAGTGGCTGATGCATTATCGCGGCTATCAATGGTGTCATCGGACCTGACTTTGGACGTAGACGACTGTGACGTTGTATGCCAGATCCTTTTCATGATACGTGTAGTGTGGCGACTGGCACGGAAATGAGCTTTCAATTCATGATGGTGTGATTTACCGTGGTGAAAGAGTAGTCGTTCCCACTGGTGTAACTGCGTCTTGTTAGCTGTGCACACGAAAACCACCAAGGTATGGTAAAAGACAAAACAGCTGTTATGAGATCTGTATTGGTGGCCGGGAAAGGACACTCAAGTTTTTGAAGCCATAAAATATGCTTCACCCGTCAGATGGCTGACATATCCGCAGTTACACAGGTGGTCCCGATGCAGCCTGTTCAGTTACCGGAGCGACCGTGAGAGCAACATGGTTTGGAGTTTGTGTCCAGACTATTCTGCACCGGCAAATAAGAGATACGTAATCTCATTGATCGACTACCGGAAGAAATGGCCAGATATCGCATTTACCTTATATGTGTTGTAATTTTTACCTGTATTTGGCGAGATTCTGCTGGTGGACGTTTCGTCCCCGAGGCCCGCCCCCTGTACAGACATTTTGGTCTCTGATATATGTTGGCATTTGTGGGAAGTTGATGCTGGGTGGACATCGGGCCTTACAGACTAGTCTTTTGTGTTAATTGTCGTCATTTACATCTGACGACGATACAGCTCACCAATCTCCAATGTACGAGTTGTCACAGCGAAACAGCTCACCAATTACCAGTATAAGAGTTGTCAGAGCATTTCCATCATAGCTCTCTAGATTTGTATCTAATACCGCTTATGCCGGTGCTAGGGGCCGTGTGGTCATATCATTCAAGTTGCCACATGAACAGGTACAATAAAAGCGTACCTGAGATACAACACATATCTCGAATCGTTACATTCTTGGTATGTGCTTTAGAATAGGTTTAACAGAAGACTATACTGTGAAGTCATATGACGCAGTCAGTATGCCGGCACCTCTTCCCACTTCCCTTATATGTGTTGTAATTACTGCATCTACGACGATCAACTCTCTCCTTACAGTGTTTAGTAGAGAAGGTTACCCGGAGGAGCCGGTGACGGACAGTTGTCCACAGTTGATATCTCATGAATTTGAAAACTTCCTTCATGGCCGAAATATAAAACGCCAATTTATGGCCGTATATCCATACGATGCTATTATTATAATATGGCGGATATCCATCCAAATATTAAATAGTTGTGTGTTATTTCTTCATATTGTTCAGGCATGATTAATATACAAATGAAAGAGATAGCTGATAAATTAGTAACGTGTTCAAACAAGAATATTGTAGATTCAAGAATTCGGTTTCGGTCCCTATCAACGAATGAGTTAATGCAGCGTCACGGGAAATCCAAGGGTCTATCGACAATTCGTATAACAATCTTTGAGGAAGCCAAAACTATTTTTCGAAGTTATGAAGACCCTCTCGCCATAAAATGTCGGCTACCATATTGTTTACTTACAATAAGTACGTCCGCCAGGGTGCGCAGATGTTTTAGCATTGATCGGAGATCATTGGACAACAAAAGCATGTGGATGGATTTGATCGATTTCTTAAATCGGTGGCAAATTATATGGATATATATCTAGAATCCCACCGGAGGGTCTATATATCGCATGGAAATGAGCATCCTCAGTTCTACCTGGGACTCGCAGTTTTTGGCAACTCTTCAATATGAATACCAACCAGTACGGTACCAAGACCACCAGTAGAGGTAAATTACCAAAACTGTCACACAACCATATGTTGGTCTAGATGAATAGTATTACGTACATGGACCGACCTTTTACATCCAGTGGTTGGTTATTATCCTGGAGATAAAGGCTGGGCAAGGCGATATTGACTAATTGAGGTACAACCCGATACAGAGACCAAATCATGGTCAACAACAACAACCAACCATAGGTCATCAACCAACAATTGGTCATGAACCAAACCTTGGTCAACCACCAACCACTGGTCACGAACCAAAGCATTGGTCATCAACTAATCATTGGTCATCAACCAAACCTTGGTCATCAACCAACCACTGGTCATCAACCAAACCTTGCTCATCAACTATACCTTGGTTATCAACAAACCTTCGTTAACAACGAACATTGAGCATCGACTATACCATGAACATCAACCAACTCTGTCACTATCCAAACTCTGGTCGCCAGCCACCCATTAGTCAACCCACATATGGGGACCATTTCAATAAAATAATTAATAACAGAACACCACTTTGTATACGAATGAATGAATTGGATTTAGTATTGTCATAATTAATATCAATTTGGAATTTGTATTCTGCTCAGGTTCTCAGCCATAAGTGGCCGAATTCGTTCGACCATAACCATCAGTCGTGACTGGACACTAGATCACGAACCACGCTTCAATTGGTAGCATCATAATGGAATTCTATCATTAATTGGACCCTCCATAACTCGGAGCCGAAAATGGCATCACGTTTTTCTCCAACGGACAGAGCTAAACGAGACTGGTATCCTAAACCAGTTGGAATAGATTTTCTTGGTGGATAATTATATGATGTTAAGGTAGAGCTAAACTTTCTTGCAGTTGATCATATCAGTAACCCTTCTTTAGGAGTAGGAGATGACTCAAATGTTTTGTTCCCCGCCAGGACTCCTTATCACTGACTGATAAGTCAGCAGATTTCCAGGCCCTGACGGAATCCCTGTAGCACCTCCGTCAAACGGAGAGAGGGATGATACAACACATCGATGAATTTGAACGGTCAAAGCGTGTTGTAGACCAGTCACTAGACAAATCAACTGAGTTTCGCACCTTTCCCTGGCACGGTCGGTTAGCTCTATATCTACATCAATCTTGAAGTCAGCTGTGTGACTTTCAGCAGGATAGGCGACTGATCCCCATCAGGCAAAATTGAGACGACGTAGAATCTTGGCAGATAAATGATTAAGATAGCGCCGATAGACAAAAGAGCACCCAACTGAATAGGAGGGGACAAAATTGGCAAGATCAATGATTCGGACAGGTTGAAGACGCACTGATTGGAGTGTGTGTCAAAGACATACGAGGACTGGAAGCACCACGCGACCAGATCACAATGGGTAATTGCTCGTAATCAAGAATCAAGAATCAGGTTACATTTGATGTTATCATGCTTCAGGAAAAAACACCTTTTACATTTTGTGGTGATGGTCGAGATAAATAGATGGGATAATGCCACCAAGGCATTAGAGCTGACGACAAATTTACGGGCACAATGTATCCTTAGTGATTTGGAACCATACCAACGCAGAAACTATTTCAAATTAGTATCTGCCATCACTTCTCGATTTGAAGATGAGAACAATCATAAATGTTTCGTGTTCAAATGAAGCACGGTCTGCAGAAAGAGCCTGAACCGCGGAAAGAATTAGCCCAGAATATCAAGATAAGGCTTACCTGTTAGCCTCGACGGAAAGACGACGGGAAAGTTAGGAACAGATCCGTTCATTGATTCCCTCTATGATTCCGAATTAGAATGGGAAGTTTACCAAGGGAACCCTCAAGTCTAGAAGAAGAAGTCAAGATTGCATTTGGGTATGACGCATTTCAGAAGACAAGGAAGCGAGGTTACAAGGGGAGAATGTACCCATGGTAATGAACCAATAATTGATGATCTGGTAGAACGACCACTGCAGAATAGAAGGACGCTGGGAGGCTGAATGCCCAAAGCGGAGGCAACAGTACCAACAGTACATTCCCTAGTCGGGAAACAATAAGTAGGTGGTGCCGTGGGCTACACTCCATCTAAACAAAATAAACTTGGGTCTGAAATAGAAACATCTAATAAGCAAAATCATGATGGTCTCTTCCTATCAACGCAGACTGATAGAGTGAATTTGAATTGCTCGATTGCTACTGGATCATCAACTCCAGTCATATATCAAAAGAACTATCACGCAATACCAATAGAGAATCGATCTCTACCAGATCCTGGATGTCGTCACATCAAAATTGCAGACAGTAGATTGTGAAGATTTGGTCAGACTAGCCTGAACATCAAACTACTTCTAGACATGACAACACAACAAATTATGCTCATTGCTAACATAGATTTCCTGCAGTACTGGACTATGACTTCTTATATGGACACAACTGTAATCTCAATATGCGCACTGGAACTCTGACAGTAGACGACAGACTCATTCGCTGTCAGTTACCTCCTATCTTCCGGATATCTGTAGGAGAAACCGGCGTTATTCCACATAACAGCGAGACAGTGATACCTGGTAACATTCTTGACGATTCCTCGACAATGATGACTGGTGTTATGGAAGTTGGCGAACAGTTTGTCCAATCCAAGGGCATGACGCTAACCAGAGCTGTGGTAGATTCGAATTCAGGCTATATCCCTTTGACGACAAAGCAAAAACCCTGTAAATGAACACACTCATAGCCACTTGTCACCCAAAAGTCAGAGTAGTTGTCGACATTGGAGATAAGGAAATTATATACGACAAACTGAATAGTATGAGAGAAGTACCTGCCATATCGGAGGTTTATACCAATGCAAAGTTTGATGCCAAAACAACGCGATCGGATTCAACAACTCTTGTCAGACTACCACACTGCCATCGCCAAAGACAAAGATTATCTTGACCGAACCAACGTCAGAATATTGACAATGAAAATGTATCGATGTTGCAAAAGGGT